>JAMZAV010007128.1:0-46262 GCA_024449915.1 Sweltsa coloradensis | reverse complement strand
GTTTTTTTGGGGTCAGATTTTTTAGGCCACTGTAATTTGGTACATTGTTTTTTAGAAAAGTTTTCAAAAAATCACAGCTAGTTTGTGCTATTTCATTTTAGGACAGTATAAATGTAGAAACGAAATTTTGGGATATTTTTTTTTAGTATATTTTTTATTTGGTCATATAGTTTTTAATGTTTTTTAGATTCACGAAAGTACTTAAGCCTTTCATGTTAGGACGTAAAAATTTAGTATACGTGTTTTGGGGGGACGTTTCTTTAGAACTCTGAAATTTTGGTAGGGATCGTAAAAAAAAAAGTTATAATTTTCATAGTTTCAGAAAGTACAAAACCATTTAAAGTCGGACAGTAAAAATTTATTTAACTGTGATTTTGGGACGTTTTTTTTAGTACCCTTTTAAATTTTGGTAAGTCGTTTTAACATAAGTTTCATAGATTAAGAGAAAGTTCTATAGCCATTTCTGTTTAGGAGTTTAAAAAATTGTAAAAACTGTGTTTTGGGACCCTTTTTTTAGTACACTGTTTTTTGGTAATACTTTTTCACGAAACGTTTTATAGATTTTTGGAAAAGTTCTTTTTTATTTCAAGTAAAGACAGTAAAAGTTTACCCTGTGATTTGGGAAATTTTGTTAAGTACACTGAAATTTTGGTACAGATCGTTTTAACGAAAGTTTCATAGATTAAAAGAAAGAACTTAAAGGGTATCTGAGGCAAAAACAAAGGGCGATTTAAGCGCTCACTTTCTGGATTTTTTGAGTAAGGGTTTAAAACCCCCTTATCAAATTTCACGTAACGATTATAAAAATAAATCTAGGGTTTTACCTTTATGCGTTTTTCCAAAAATTTAATTCATTATTTTAAATTAAAATTTATGAAATCCTAAAAATTCCATTTTGGTAAACTTTGGGAGTTTTTCCAAATAAAGGGGTTTTTTTTTAAACTCAATTTGCATAATAAAACCCCAACTTTTCAATAAAGTAAACGCGTTTTAAATTTGGGTTTTTTATCGTAAGAAAAAGGGTTTTTGGTGGGAATTATCAAAATTGTAATCCATTTTTTTGGATTTCCCCTTTTTTCACGTTTTTAACTTTGTCTCACAAGGATTTTTAAACGTTATTTTGTGCAAACCAATTTTCGGATATCAAAATAAAAATTTTATTAACATCCATTCAAAATTTGGTAAGATATTACCAACCGTTTAGCAAAATCATCAAAACATTTTGCGCGCATTTGGTTGGGCGAAGCTCAGCGACCCTCTTAAGCTATTTCAATCAAAACAGTGAAAAATTTTGTAACCGTGATTTTGGGGCAGTTTTTTTAGTACTCTTAAATTTGGTACTATCGTTATACGAAAAATTTTTTTAATATAAAAGCAAGTTCAAGCCATTTAAATTTTTTGGAAGTGAAAATTTAGTACACTGTGATTTGGGACATTTTTTTAGTACACCGTTAGTTTGGACTTGTCCCTTTACGAAACGTTTCATAATTCTGAGCAGTACTAAAACCCTTTCATGTTTTGGCCGTGAAAATTTGTACACTGTGATTATGGGACATTTTTTTTTTAAAACACTGTAAATTTGGGACAGATCATTATCGAAAAATTTTCATAGTTTACAGCAAATACTAAGCTTTCATGTAAGACTGATAATTTGTACACTGTAAAGTGGGGCAGATTTTTTGTAAAAATGTAAAAATTTGGGACAATCGTTTTTAAAAAAGTTTCCCTAGAATTAAAATGTATTTAGCTATTTCATTTTTTGGACACTAAAAATGTTGTACACTGTGATTTTGGGACACTTTTTTTAGTATATTGTTAAATTTTGGGAGCCTATTTGAGGAACAAGAGAAAGTAGATAGCGCGCGCGTTCGTAAAGCCCTCTTTCGGGGGTCACTGAATACGAAAACCCTGTAAAAAATTTAAAACATTGGGGGTTTGAACGCATAAAAACGTTTTACGTTAAAAAGGCAGAAATAACTTATTTTGACCAATGGATTTGGGAAGGGTCGCGGGGCATTTTTTGGGGGAAGTATTTTTAAATGCAAACCAAATCATCTTTTTGGGTTTCAAGGCAATGATGGCAAAAATAGAATGTTGGCCTACGTGATGTGAGTGTCGTGTATGAATTCGGGAAATGTGTGTTTTGGTTTTATTTAATAAAACAAAATTATCAGGCCAAAAGGTTAAATAAAACCCATCTCTATTTGCTTTAAAAAAAACACGTTTATTCTATTCTTACTTTTGATCCTTTTACTCAAAATTTCGTTTATATCACTGTTGCAATGCGAGAAATGCGAAATACAATAAAAAAGTAATAAAACATTAACGCAAAAACATATGTCTAAAAAGAACGGTTAAAAAAAAAACGACCAAACGCAGATTTGAACTGCCGACCTTTCGAATAGAACTCAAACGCGCTACCACTTTGCCACAATGCACAATGATCTTTGGAGCTATTAGCCTATGTTATAGTGGGTTCTCTTATCATGATATTTGTGGGTCCCGTGTGCAATTTTGTGATAGAGTATTGAGAGTGGTATCATTTTTTCCTTGTGAAGTACTGATTCAGAAAAGTGATGGTGGGGATCTGGGACACGCGACTGGAAGGGGTGAGGGGTGGGGGTTAAAATGTTCAAATTTTGTAAATATAATCAAATATTTTTCTCATTTTTTCTACAATTCTAAATTGTTTTAATTATTTTTAGCTTTTAAACACTATATTTAACTTATATATTTCAATAAATCATTAAATTGACCGCCATATTGGATTCAAAATGGCGGAAATAATTATTTCTTAAAATTCCGCACATAGTCGTGTGGGATATCAGATTAAAGGTATTTAACGTCTCAATATGGATAAGAGAACTGTTTCATGGTCATGGTTATCACTAAAAGTACCAATATCGACATTGATTTGACTTGTAGACCAGTGTCCTACCGATTTCTTCAAAATATACATTAATTTTATGTTGCCATTGCCAATATTTTAGTTATTTTTTTACTGCAGAGTACAAATGTATGACCTGGCATTATGATAGAGTAAAATGACATCCAACAAAATTTAAGTTCAATATATTTTTCCAATATATTTCAATACATTTTGATTTAGCACAAGAACATCGTACTATATTCAACAGTTCTTCAGGCACGCAAGGGATGTCACACATTACTGGCTCATACGATTTATCATCATCTATAGTCCATCCAAAATCTGTTACTGGTGGTATAAGAGGGTTTGCAACATGCGATTGCCCATGCCACCAAATCAATGCTTGATAATGAGCTCTTCTGATAGCTGGGCGTAGTGCAGCTTGAGTCGGTGGCATACTTATGCCTTATACTTGCTTTTAAGTAAAAAATACAAACAACCAACATAAACACCATCGTTTATCACGTAGAGTATTTATTTTGGGCACTCGCAAGTACACAGAGCATAATATGTATTCTTCAAGGACTCGATACGTTTCTTCTCCAATAATTGTTTTTGTTCTACCTAGTGATGCAAGGGCTTCCAGGACATTGTCATCAGCATCTACAAACCTGTTCCAGAAACTAATCTTAGATTTGCCAGAAAATGAATCAGTAATGTCAGCTCCAGAAAGAGAATGCATTTCAAGTAAAGCAGCAACTCTTTTTTGTCCCATTGCTTCAGAATTTTGTCGTATTGAAATTCGACGTGGTTTAACCTCTGTTAAAACCAGATAAGAATGTTTCTGGAGTTGTGAATATCGATGTGTTTAGCCAACACTAGAACGTCAGTGTCAGGAGTGAAGATAGTCAAGGACTGAGTCCCTCTTTCGGTTGCATGAAGTGCCAGACCTTGGTCTAGCGCACTATCAGAAATTCGTTTCGTGAACGTATCATTGATGACTGTTAATTTGTGGGATACAGTTCCACAAAACAAGTTGAGACTGTGTAAGACTTTGTCAAAGAAAGTAAAAGTAAAAACCAAACAGGGTGTTGTTCAATTAAAAGAAGACAGGAAGCTTTTCAATCGTCTTGTTGTTCTATGTCATTCTCTGCCAAAAAATAAATCTTAAAGAATAAATTGGTAAATACGAGCTATCTGCTGTTCCATGCAGTATGTTTGGAAATGAATGGACCATGAACCACGTTCAATCAAAAGGAAGCTAACGCATCATTTGGAAGACCACGCATCCAAAGAACTGCAAGCTGTCGATACAGAATCTCCAAATCCAAATGATAATCCCATCTCTCAAATATCAGTTGGGAGTTGGAATGGCAGAAATACATTCAATAAAGCTTGCAAAGGACACCAGGACAATTTCAGATTTGGCAGATCAGTTTTGTAAGAAAGTATTTTCAAAGTATGGGAGTTTCTCAGAGGTTCATGTTGTATTTGATACGTATGTTGAGAAATCGCAAAAAAAAATCACAAAAAACAAAACGGCAGCTGGGATGCCCCCCATTCCGTACAAAATAGAACCTCACACATTAATAAAATCGGTCCCTCTAAACAAACTTTTGTCCCATTTCAAAAATAAAGATTCGATTACAGAATCGTTGAGTAAAAGTATATTAAAAATGGCTACAGACTTGAATGAAAATGTATTGTTTCTTACCGCAACATTGCAAAAGCCACTAAACTTCATGTCGACAAAAGCATTTCTCAAGAAGAGGCCGACACGACAATCATTCTCCATGCACTTCATGCAACCGAAAGAGGGGCTCAGTTCTTGACTATTATCACTCCAGACACTGACGTTCTAGTGTTGGCTACACATCGACATTCACAACTCCCAAAAGATTCTTATCTGGTTTTAACAGAATTTAAACAACGCCTAATTTCATTACGAAAAATTTCTGAAGCATTGGGACAAAAACGAGTTGTTGCTTTACTCGGAATGCATTCTCTTTCTGGAGCTGACATTACTGGTTCATTTTCTGGCAAATCTAAGATTAGTTTCTGGAACAGGTTTGTAGATGCTGATGACAATGTCCTGGAAGCCCTTGCATCACTAGGTAGAACAACAACAATTATTGGAGAAGAAACGTATCGAGTCCTTGAAGAATACATATTATGCTCTGTGTACTTGCGAGTGCCCAAAATAAATACTCTACGTGATAAACGATGGTGTTTATGTTGGTTGTTTGTATTTTTTACTTAAAAACAAGTATAAGGCATAAGTATGCCACCGACTCAAGCTGCACTACGCCCAGCTATCAGAAGAGCTCATTATCAAGCATTGATTTGGTGGCATGGGCAATCGCATGTTGCAAACCCTCTTATACCACCAGGAACAGATTTTGGATGGACTATAGATGATGATAATCGTATGAGCCAGTAATGTGTGACATCCCTTGCGTGCCTGAAGAACTGTTGAATATAGTACGATGTTCTTGTGCTAAATCAATATGTATTGAAATATATTGGAAAAATATATTGAACTTAAATTTTGTTGGATGTCATTTTATTCTATCATAATGCCAGGTCATACATTTGTACTCTGCAGTAAAAAAATAACTAAAATATTGGCAATGGCAACATAATGTAATGTATATTTTGAAGAAATCGGTAGGACACTGGTCTACAAGTCAAATCAATGTCGATATTGGTACTTTTAGTGATAACCATGACCATGAAACAGTTCTCTTATCCATATTGAGACGTTAAATACCTTTAATCTGATATCCCACACGACTATGTGCGGAATTTTAAGAAATAATTATTTCCGCCATTTTGAATCCAATATGGCGGTCAATTTAATGATTTATTGAAATATATAAGTTAAATATAGTGTTAAAAAGCTAAAAATAATTAAAACAATTTAGAATTGTAGAAAAAATGAGAAAAATATTTGATTATATTTACAAAATTTGAACATTTTAACCCCCACCCCTCACCCCTTCCAGTCGCGTGTCCCAGATCCCCACCATCACTTTTCTGAATCAGTACTTCACAAGGAAAAAAATGATACCACTCTCAATACTCTACCACAAAATTGCACACGGGATTAGTTAACAAAACCCACTATTAGGTAGTATCGTCGATGACCATACGACAAACAGTGCATAATTATTTGTTAGGCTGACCTTACGATTGATTTTACACTCCGTAATAAAAAAATCACAGCCAGTAATAGCAAAGCCATTTAAATTCACATTTAAATACCAACATTGTAGCTGTGTAGGCCCAGTAAAGTGTCCGTCCCAGGACAATTATTATAACAAGTGTAGGCCTAAATTATAAATGTAGGTACCGAGTAGGACTATTGGGTTAAATATTTAGAACTGTCATAGTGAAATTATATATTGGCGTATTTGAATTTATGTAGGATATTCCTAGTTTGAGAGTGTCAGGACTCAGGACACCGGCTAGACACACCAAGTAAGTCTACCAAAAAGTTTATTTTACCACAACACCTTTAAACGTTTTGTGCATAAAAATTGCCAGAAAAATAACTCGCCGGTAGTATAAGCATATTACTCAGCAGAACAATGTTGTTCGAGACCGCGAAAGTACAGACTGCAGACACACATGTGTTTATTAGTGATTGGTTTCGCAATTAACAGGACCCTTTTCCACTCATTCCTCATTTTGTATTATTCGGAAATAAATGAAAGTATATATTATCTGTTATCTTTGATGAGCAATGTGGCACCGAACATTATTTCTTTGCGTTAGGTCGGGATATATTTGAGAACCCCTACCTCTTGCATGATGTTCCGCGATCCGTACCCCGAAATAATAGTTCGCGGTTCGACTACTCGGCTGCGCTAGTGTTCCTTGTTTTCTCGAATATATGGTTTTTACTAAATGTTTCATAGATTCTGAGCAAGTACTTAAGCCATTTCATGTTGAGGACAGTGAAAATTTTGTACGCTGTGGTTTTTGGGATAGTTTTTTTTAGTACACTGTTAATTTGGTACAGATCGTTTTCAGAAAAGTTTTATAGTTTTACAGCAATACTAAAGCTTTTCATGTTTAGACAGTATAATTTAGTTCACTGATTTTGGGCACTATTTTTTAGTTCACTTTTAAAGTTTGGGTACATATCTTTTTACGAATCGTTTCATAGATTCTAAGCAAAAAGCATTTCGTGTTAAGAACAGTGAAATTTAGTACACTGTATTTTGGGACAGTTTTTTCAGTACACTGTTAATTTGGTACAGATCTTTTTTCAAGAAAAGTCAGAGATTACAGCAAGTACTAAGGCTTTTTCATGTTTAGGACAGTGAAAATTTAGTCCCCTGTAGTTTTGGGTCGATTTTTTAGTACACTGTAAATTGGTACAGATCGTTTTTTTAAAAATTTCATAGAATCACAGCTTGTACTTCTATTTCTTTTAAGGACAGTGAAAATGTAGTCACTGTATTTTGGGACACTTTTTTTTTAGTGTATTGTTTATTGGTACATATAGTTTTAAACGAAATGTTTCAAGATTCCAGCAAGTACTTAAGGCATTTCATGTTAAGGATGTGAAAATTTAGTACACTGTGATTTAAGGACAGTTTTTTCAGTACACTTTAATTTGGTACAGATCGTTTTAACGATAAGTTTCAAAGATTTAGAGCAAGTACTAAAGCCATTTCATGTTTAGGAGTGTGAAAATTTAGTACACTGTGATTTTGGGACACTTTTGTTTATTTCACTGTTTATTTGGTACATACCGTTTTTACGAAACGTTTCATAGATTCTGAGCAAGTACTAAAGCCTTTTCATGATAGAACAGTGAATTTAGTACACACTGTAATTTGGTACAGACGTTTTTTACGAAATTCATACATTTCGCTAGTACTTAAGCCATTTCATGGTTTAGAACAGTGAAAATTTAGTACACTGTGATTTTGGTACAGTTTATTTTTTTTTACCTACACTGTAAATTTGGTTCAAAATCGTTTAACGTTGAGTTTCATTGTACACACGTAGTACTTCGGCTAATCATTTTTAGGACAGTGCAAATTTGATTCAGATCGTTTTAACGAAAATTTTCTTTGTACACAGATTTTCCTGAGGCCATTTTATTTTTAGGACAATGCACTGAGAGTTTGGAACACTTCTTTTTAGGACACAGCAAATTTGGCACACGTCGTTTTAACGAAAAGTGTCATTGTATAGTTCGTCCGTTTACATTTGACGAATTTCGGCTTTTTCGCCGACACAGCGGGAAACATGTAAGCCACTTGTTAAAAAATTACGAGGGTTGTAATTTAAAAATTCAGTCTTCGCTGACCGTCGTCAATGTTGCCCGGCTGAAGTTTCATTGTGCGCCTCTTTGGAAAACCCAATAAAGTGCAATAATGGAAACCAAACTAAGTGATTCGGGGACGGGTTTGCTATTCAATATGATAGATATGTCAATCACTGGGGATCTCCGAGACTATTTCCCGGTGACCAGAGGAAGATAATTTTGTCAAGAGTGTGAACAAATCTGGTCTTTTGTCCCTTTGAGGATTTCAAATTCGTCAACTGTAAACGGACGAACTATACACAGCTTTAATTAGGCCGTTTTATTTCTGGGACAGTAACAATTTAGTTCACATAGATTTTGTGTATCATTTTGAAATTAAATGTAAAATAACGAAGTCAATGAAGGTCGAGCACGATATTTATCGTAACGGGGACACACTACACGCCCCGTACTGATAGGCGGGCGGACAGAAATTTGGTGCGTCAGGTCTGAACTGACTTGATCAACCAGTGACAGCAGAAACGCGATCGTTGGTCGAATCATCGAACAATGCATCCTTGTTGGGAGTCGTGTTGGGGAAACAATGAGCGCGGACTTCCTGTCTTTCTACGATAGTAAGAACTAGAAGCTACTGTTAGAAATGCTGGTCGTCTACGTATGCATTTAGATCCATACATAGCCGATTAGCAAGTTCACGCCTTACAGCGTATGACGGGTTGCATGCAAAATGCAAAATTTAATTAATTAAGGATTCGTTATTGATAATTGATCAACAATATTGTAAAATGCATTGCATTATGAAGTTAAAATTATACCTCTATGGGATAAGGAGTGGGTTTTGGTTTTGGAATTACAATTATTTTATTTTTAAGTTTATATTTTTTTATTTTTAGTCCAAAGTGCAATTTACTTTACACCAAAACATAATCACACAATCAACGTTAACTATAACATGTAAAATAATAACATTAGTATGACGAAGAACATGAACAAACTAGGAAACGCGAAATTCGTTGAAAGAAGAGTGAGCGTGCCATGTGTTGAGTACCGGGATAATTCCCTTTCCACCCCTACGAAAGGCTGGATCAATTGCCAGGGGCAGGGGTTTTTCGTCTTTTGCCTAGTATCGGCGATTTTTCGCTTTTATAGTTTTAAATTGACGCGCCCGTATACACACTAAACTCAAAACCCTATCATTTTTATACTTATACATCAATCAATGAACTCAAATGCGAATGTTACGTCTATTTATCAAAGGCTCCTCTACACCTGGAATGTGGGAGCCCTGGGTTCAAATCATAGAAATTTTTTTGAAATACAAAAAATACTAGGGAAACATATCCAGTACTAAATACGAATAAATATTGCAAGGGTTTTACTCAATCTCCCAGTGGAATTTTTGGGGGAAAACCCTGAGCGAGCAAGATTCGGTACACCTTGGTCACTAAAAATGATTTCCTGCTTGATATTCAAAACATGATACGATCAAAATTGTTTTTTCAAGAATAAAAGCCATTGTCGTTGAAATAATGTGACATCAAATTGATCTAATTTTCAATTTGTTATTTCTTGAATTTTGAATCGTAACAGATTTGCTATACATGTTATCAGTTCTTGTAAACTGGTATCGGATGACTGGTTAAAATTTCAGTGCAATCGGTCCAGTGGTTCGGCCGTGTTCATTGCGGGTGCATTCCGCAAAAGCGACATCAGTCGACCGTACGGGGATCGAACATTGTTACTTTCGTTGTTAAACCACGACAGTACTATGACTCAACTCAACGTCTGATTGTTGGGATCCCTTTGGCTACGGAATTGTGCGTGCTTCTACAGGCCGTGTTAAATAACTGGGAAACGCCACAAAGTCTTTTGAAAGACATTGTGAGCGAGCCATTGTTAAAGTACCTGGGAACATTCCCATTTCACCCCCCTACACAAGGCTGGACCCAAACATGGTTCTTTCCTCCCTTGTCTGTAGTTGGCTATAAGGCGCCTGTATACCCGGAATATGGGAGACCCGGGTTTAACTACGGTCAGGATATTTTTTTTGTAATTTCTGAATTGTATTACAAAAATAAAGAGCATGTTTTGAATTGCATGTACATTACTATGGAAAACATAGCCAGTACGAAAACGTGTAAAGATTGCAAGGTTTACTTTCTCCCAGGGAAAGTTGGTGAACCTTCAGCGTGAAAGATTCCGCACACACCACACCTGACATTCAAAAAATTTATTCCATAAAAATATTTTTTAAGAACAACCATTGTTGCTAAATTACATCCTACACATTTCAGCCTATATTTTCAATGTATTATGTCTTGTAGGCTTAAATCGTAACGGTTTTTAATGTTACTGCACGCAAAATACTTGTTACCGGCTGTCTGTTTAAAGTTTCAGTACAATCTGTTTAGCCGTTCTGGATAAAAGTCACTCACAGACAAAAAACAGATCTTGTGCCGTTTGCGTTGAATTGTATACTTCAGTCGCTGCATGCGCTCCCTCGTCTAAAAAATTGGGGTATCTTTTAAAATACACTGGGGAAACGCCAAAGTAGACGAGACGATTAGAATAGACGAGTGAGTGAGCCATGAGTTGATTACCCGGGAACATTCCCTTTCCCTCCCTTATACCAAAGGCTGGATCTAGCCCAGTATGGGGAATGATACCGGGACTCAACACATGGCTCACTCACTCGCTATCAACGAATTTGGCGTTTCCCTAGTATAATCATTGCACAAACATTTGTGGTCACAGACCATTTGTTCAACAGATATCCAGGCTAAATGGAATGGCCAGCTAGTGTACGACCCCTAGACTAGTTACTGCCTCCAGCGTCAATGTAGGCATATGACAAATTGAAGACAATTTAGGCCTATAGACGAAAAGAGAAAATGGGTTTTAGTTTATTTGGTTTCAGGGCGCGTCAACCGTTCGGTTATAATGCGCCACTCTAGTCTAAGTGATATAGGGAGGAAAATCATATGCTAGTCAGAAACCAGCCAAGGATGGGTGAAAGGAAAGGGGTTTCTCACGTCGTGGTCGTCAAGTTGTCTTTGGCATCGTTCGTGTTATCATGGTCGTCGTCGTCAAGGAGGTCGTCTGGGAAGGGGAGGTGCACGTGGTGACCCCCACCAAAAAGTCACTATAAATATTGGATTATGTTCATACAAGTATACAAAAAAAAATTGAGTATAGAAAAAGCCAAATACTGACATGTTACCCAAATAAAAATGTGCCAACGACATCATATAAATAAGTTATGAACATTTCCCTCACTGAAAATGCGAAAAATTTGGGACATTGGTAATTTTCCCCAATATTAATTTCAAATTTTTGTTTGGTGATGTGAATCCAATATCCTACCCTACTGAAATTTGCTGGGATAAACTTTATTAGCTACCACAAAAAAAAATGATAATTGTAGACTAAATATACTTTTCTCTACCTGACGGTTTCTAGCTAGCAGAAAGTAATTTATTTCACCTCTTGTCCCGTCACTCAGTTCCTATAACCGCTAGATGTGATCGTTATTTTTTTAAATTTTTATTATTTTTAAATTTAAAATATTTCCATTTATTTGTACAACATTTGATATTTTTGATAATAAATGTGGGAATGGCAGAATTGTGAGCAATGGGCCCAATATTATTTATGTAAAACCCTCTCATGTTTCTTGCTGGAACAGTTATTCACATCTATTTTTTCTTTATTTTTATCACTAGTATATTTCTGGATTAGCAACGACGAATGAATGAAATCGACATTGAAAAATATCCTATTTTAACACATTTTTAAAGTTGTTCATCAGCCACAACATGTACTAATGTGTTTTGACGTTCATCTCCGTTTTGGAAAGACCACAGTGTGGTCCCACGTTATGCGCTATATATATATATAGTGATGTGGGTGGCTCGGATTGAAATCCCGTCGAGAAGGGCAATCCTGACTGTGGTTTATTCCCAGGTTTTCAATTTTCTTCAGTCGCCAATGCGATTGCAAGGATTGAGTCCTCATGAAAAGACCTTGGAGCTTGGACTTCCTTCATACGGTTACTCCTAAATACGTAGTTAAACTCCTGAAAAGGGGCATGCATTGGGCCCTGAGCAGGTTACCCAACGAAGCAAAAAATATTAACATTTTAATATTTATTTATTCATTTACTTACTTACTTACTTACTTAGAAGTAAAAACAGCTTTGTATCGTGGTATGGTTTAATAATTTAAATATTTAAAAAACTTTTTTTTTCAGTTTGATATTACAATTTTTGAATTAAAAAAAACTTCTTAAATAAAATATTAAAATTAAAATAAATATGAAATATTGTATTTGTATGTATGTATGTATATAACAAACAAACATTGCAATATTTGAACACGTGCGTAAACCGGAAGGAGGCCTACTTGCGACCAGCAATGATTGGAATGAAAACACTCTCACACAAATTTCCCTGTGGTTGTCTCTCCTCATTGCACTTTAACATGTGAATTGTCAGGGGGGAAAAAACAATTGTAGCTAGAGAAAGAATATACATCGCTAATGGTCACTGGATTGTCATCATCAGCACAAAGATGTACCAGAACGGAAATAAACAATTAAATACATTATATTTAGAATCTACTCAATCAGTTATATAACTGATTTTCAGTGGGGACAGTCGAGGGACAGTAAATCAAAAACGACCAAACCAACCCCGTAGGCCCCGACGAAAACGAACGAGTGTGCGATAACCAACCAAGGTCGATATTTTTAATAGGAAATATAGCAAAACAGTGGTATGGGTGGACAGTTCGAACACTCGCGGATCAACGCCAAATCAAAAAAGGCCGATTCAGAACAACTCTAAAATTTTATGTGCTTCGTTGCTAGGACAGCTCCAAAATCACCCTTTACCAACTCCTAAGACAAGAACTGATGGGCTTAAATCCAAATCAGAAGTTAAAAACCTTCGACTTTGCAAAATAAATATATAAAAAAAATATTCCGGGTGTACCTACACTTTTGATTAAATTGCTCATTTTAAATTTTGATAATTGTGCGTGCACACCAAGAATCGAATGTAGATGCTTATTTCAGTAAAAAAAACGTAATATGTCATGTGAGGTTATCAACTTTACAAAAAAATAGTTATTATACAATATAATTAATTAATAACATGGACGAATGGGTTGAAAAATGCAAACAAATCTTAATAATTGGTTAGAATTAAGACACTATTGTTGACAACTAAACACACATACGCTATACACACACGCACACGCACACATTCACACAACCAACACAACCATAAAATAGTAGTATAATTATGCCTTTGAATATCAAGTGATGTATTTTTTCATGTTTCCAAAATTATGTTATTTTAGTTAGTTCTTAGATTGTTAATGGATAAGTTCATATATTATTTTGCACTTGTGGAATAATCTTCTGTTGCAAATAAGACTTAAAAATAATTTTAAAAAAAATTTTATTAATATATGTTATAATGAAAACGTTAAAACAATAATGCAATTGCATAATATGCATGGTTGAATTCAGTACCTTTTCTGGAGTTGAGAATTTAAAAAGACGGGCTGAGTGGCCGACAGCAGAAAACGAATATTCTATTGAAACCTTCGTCACCTGTCAGCTATGATTGAACATTAGGGGGCCCTTTAAAACAAACCCTTTTTCAAACAGCGTTTTTGTTTACTTTTTAGATTCTGCATCCTGCGTGAGATTACTAGGAAGAGCGGAAGAAGGGTAGGATGACGATGTCGTTTCCCTAATTTATTTCGCTGGAAGCCGATAAACTCGGCAGGTAACAAAAAAATGTGTCACAATCTTGTGGGCTACCGAGAACAGTTCCAACCCTCGTGAGTGGGACAAGAGATTTTATCAAGAAATAAGTCTTCGCGTGGACTGGATGGCTCGCGAGTTAGGAACGAGAAACAACAAGCCTGTCGGGTGTGATGTAACACTTCCTGCACGAAGATCAACCTCCAGGTAGTAAAATATAAATACATTTTACTTATTGGATTGGATCGACGCCCGATCAGGGTGATGCGTCGTGCTGTCATTTCATCGTGTCTCGGCGTTGACGATGCCATAAAGAGTCCTCGAACTCAAGACTTCGAGAGTACGAGGACGCCGTGACGACCACACTCTCAGGCGACGACGACGAGAACGATTCCGGGCGCGACTGGTGACGACGCACGTGTCCAAAGGATTCAATGCGCGTGTAAGATGTCGTAAGAGTTACCACAAGTTTCCTTGTAGTGTTTTGATTTACGTAATGGCGCAAATGATAGTTTTCCGTGTGTTTCTTTCTAATTAAGTTGTACTATGAATAACATTATTACTGGATGTATGTGTTTCTAAACAATTGTGTTTATTTTCATATTGCATTTACGAAAGGACAATATACTGACACTATCCTATTGACAATAAATTGAACACGGGGGTTTTATTTGTAGTATGCTTGAGAATTTTAAAATGGTTATTTTGGGGTTTATGTATATTTTATATGATATAGTTTGTTAGGGGATTTTTTTGGGTTGGGGATTTCACGTTTTCAAGGGGGGAGATATTGAAATGATATAATATGCAATGAATATATTTATCTTGTAATGTCGTGTTAATTGCATAGTTGCAATGATAAGGGATGAGGATGATACTCTCACGGGGCGTGTGGAAGTATGTGGGAGGAAAGCAATTGTCGCGTTCTCTAACCGGCCATGTTAGTGACATAGTACATAGTACATAGTACAGAGTACAGAGTACGGAGTACGGAGTACAGAGTACAGAGTACAGAGTACAGAGTACAGAGTACAGAGTACAGAGTACATAGTACAGACTACAGACTACAGACTACAGACTACAGACTACAGACTACAGACTACAGAGTACAGACTACACACTACAGACTACAGAGTACAGAGTACAGAGTAAAGAATCCTAAATATGTAATGGCTTTAGTACTAGCTGTGTATCTTTGATACTTTTTGCTAAAACGACCTGTACCAAATTTACTGAGTACTTAAAAGAAAACTGTAACAATATCACAGTGTATTAAATTACTGTCCTAAACTGAAATGCTAAGTATTGCGTAAACTATAAACTTCGTAAAAACGAAACTGTACCAAATTTAAGTGACTAAAAAAACTGTCCCAAAACACAGAATAAATTTTCACGTTCCCTTTAACATGAAATGCTTAAGAACTTAAGTCTTGATGTTTTCTATGAAAAATTCTTGAAAAAAAATGTGTACAAATTTTCAGTGTACTAAAAACTGACCCAAAATCCCCATGTACTAAATTTTCACTGTCCTTTAAATGAAATTTCTTAATTTCTTGCTGTAAATCTATGAAATATTTCGAAAACGACTGTACCACATTAACAGTGTACTAAATAACTGTTCCAAAATCCATGTCCTAAAATTTTCATTGTTCTTGACTTAAAAATGCTTTAAATACTTGCTGAAAATCTATGAAAATTTTGTGAAAAAGATGGGGATCAATTACAGTGTACTAAAAAACCGTCCTAAAATCACGTGTACTAAATTTTTCATTGTTTTTTTGGTATTCTTATTTATGGTCTCTAGTTTCCTTGCTTTGAAATTTTATGTATACTACGTGTTATGAAATTTTAAAAGGGTTGGGGACCATATTTACAGTTGTACTAAAAACCTGTCCAAAAATTTCATGTTTGTCCTTTTTAAAAGTTATCTTGCTGGATCTATATATTTTTAAACGGTCTGTACTTATTTACCAGTGTACAATAAACTGTCCAAATAAGTTAAATTTACTGTCCTTAAAGAATGGCTTAAGTATTCTGGAATCTATGAAACTTTTCGGAAAAAATTGTACAAAATTTTCAGTGACTAAAAAACTGTCCAAAATCAACAATGTACTAAATTTTTAATGTCCTAAATAAATGGCAAGTACTCCATATCTATGAACTTTAATTAAAATATCAGTTCTCAATTTCATGACAATATTTTCAAAATACGCAAAATTTCCCCCCAAAAAAGAATTCTTGCAGTTATCCATATTTTCCAAATTTCGGATAATATTCTCGAATTTTCCGGACTTTTTCCTATCGCACGTGTTCCGACATTTTAAAAAAAATAAATGACCATTTTCCGACTAAAATTTTCCAAATTTTCGGACATTTTCTGGCGAAATTTCCCCTCGCCGCCGTTCCCAACCAAAAACCGCACAAATGGATATGGAAACCATTTTTTTGGATTTCCATCCCAATTTTTAAACAAAATTTTTTGGCGGTTTTTTTGAAATTCTGCTCTGCCTTCCCGGCCCAGATTGTTCGGTCGCCCCAGCTCCCGAAAATAAAAACAATTTGGATATTACCGCATCACCACGATTTTGGGAATTTCCAAAAATTTTTGGTTTTACCTGCCTTAGGCATTGCCCGGCCCACCCGGGAAAAAAAAAATTTTTCCCCGGTTCGCAAAAGCAAACAAAATTTGCCTTTTAGGACCAAAACCCAAAAATGCCGGGAAAGTCAAAATAAAATTGGGTTGAATAGCCTTTCACGGAAAACAACAACTTTTAGAAAAAAAAAAAAATGTCTTCTTGCAAAATTATCTAAAATTTACATCTACTAAATTTGACCCAAATCCCAGTACTTAATTTCTCCGTCCCTAAAATGAATTTAAGACGCTTGTCTTGAAAATTTCAAAAACAATTTTGTACAAATTTACAGTGTACTAAAAAAAAAGGGACCAAAATCACAGTGTACAAATTTACCTGTCCTAAAATGAAATGTCTTAAGTACTTGCTCGAATTTATGAAACTTTTTGTAAAACATCTGTACCATTTACGTGTCTAAAAAAAACTGTACCAAAAACACGTGTACTAAATTCACTGTCCTAAAATGAATGGCCCAAGTATTGTCTGAATCTTGAAACTTTGTAAAATATCTGCCCAATTTAAGTGTACTAAAATAAATGTAACAAATCAACTGTACCTTAAATTAAATTCCATATGAAATTCTTAATTAACTTGTTTTTAAATTTAATAAAACCCCCTTTGTACCAAATTAATTACTATTTTTAATTACTAAAACAATTTTTTGTAAAATAGGGCTTTTGCTTAGAAGGTAGAACCGTGTTTTATACCTTCTGAGCGCAAATTATCGGTCTCACTTCCTGGTGGAGAGGTCTCTTTATTGTGTGTACCCGGCAAATCGCAATTCCTATTAAATTCGCGTCTCACTCTGCTCGTGGAAACGCGCCTTTTTTTTCCCTAAATTTTGTTCGCCCCCGGCGCGGCAAATCAAAATTTTACACGTACTTTTTTAAATTTCGCTCTAAATTTCGGGCCTGCGTGGGGGACGCGCCTCTCTTTTTTATTGGTCGTAGCGGGCGGCAACACGCAATTCCCACGTACTTTTTAAAAACTCGCTTTAACTCTGCTGCGTGGAGACGCGCTCTCTTTTTTTGTGTCTTTAGCGGCCCCCGGGCAACATCAAAAATTACAGAAATTTAAAAAAAAAAACTGCCCCCACTCTGCTGCCGTGGAGACCGCTCTTTTTCTATTGTATCGTGGGCCGGCGCGGGAAAACTTTCGCAATTCACGTACTTATTAAACTCCTTCCTCACTCTGTTTGCGTGGAGACGCGCCCCCTTTTCTATTGGGTCGAGCGGCCCGGAAACACGCAATTACACGAAATTTTTAAACCCCCCCTCTCACTTGCTGCGTGGAGACGCGCCTCTTTCTATTGGGTGGGTAGCGGCGCGGCAACATCCAATTACACGTATTTAAATTAAACTGCTCTCACTCTGTTTCCCGTGGAGACGCGCTCTCTTTTTTGTGTCGTAGCGGCCCCCCGGAAAACATCGGAAATTTACACGTACAAAAATTAAAACCCTCACTTTTCATTTGGGTGCGTGGAGACGCGCCCCTTTTTCTATTGTTTCGTAGCGGCGCGGAACATCGAATTACACGTACTTTTTTTAAACTCGCCTCACTCTGCTGCGGGGGAGACGCGCTCTCTTTTTTATTGGGTCTTTAGCGGCGGGGGAAAAACATCGCTTTTTACACGTACTTATTAAACTCGCTCTCACTCTGTTTTGCGTGGAGACGCGCTCTTTTCAAATTTGGGTCGAAAGGCGGCCCCCCGCCGGGCAAATCGCAATTACACGTATTATTAAACTTCGCTCTCACTCGCTGCGTTGGGAGACGCGCTCCCCTTTTATTGTATGTAGCGGCGCGGAAACATCGAAATTTAAACACGAAACTTATTAAACCCGCTCTCCCCTTGCTGCGTGGAGACGCGCTCTTTTTTATTGTGTCGTAGCGGCGCGGCAACATAAAAATTTAACGTATTTTTTAAACCCCCCTTTTAACTCTGCTGCTTTTGGAGACGCGCTCTCTTTCTATTTTTGTCGTCCCCGGGCCCCGGCAACATCGCAATTACCCTTTAATTATTAAACTCGCCCCTCACTCTGCTGCGTGGAGACGGCTCTCTTTTTTTGTACGTACCCCGGCCCCGGCCAAACATGCAATTTAAAAGTACTTTTTTAAAATCGCTCTCCTCTGCGCGTGGGGGACGCGCTCTCTTTCTATTTGCCCGTGGGCGCCCCAAAAACATCACAATTACACTACTTATTAAACTCGTTTCCCCACTTGCTGCGTGGGGGACGCGCTCTCTTTCATTGTGTGTAGCGGCCCCCGGCAACATCGCAATTAAAACCGTACTTTATTAAACCGCTCTCACTTTTGCTGCTTGGAGACGCGTTTCCTTTCTATTGTGTCGTAGGGGGCCCCGGCCCAAAAACCCCAAAATTACACGACTTTTTAAACTCGCTCTCACTTCCCTGCGTGGGGGGACCCCCACTCTCTTTCTATGTGTCGTAGCGGGGGGGCCAACATCGAATTACACGACTTTTTAAAACCGCTCCACTCGGCTGCGGGGAGACCCCGCTGCCCTTTCTATTTTTGTCGTAGCAGCCCCGGCAACATCGAAAATTACACTTACTTTTTAAAACCTCGCCCCCACTCTCCCTGCGTGGAGACGCGCTCTTTTTTCTAATTGTATGTAGCGGCGCGGAAAAACTTTCGAAAATTACCGGGTACTTTTTTAAAACTCGCTCTAATTTCTGCTGCGTGAGACGCCCCTTTTTTCTATTGTTTTCGTAGCGGCGGGGGCAACTTTCAAAATTTACACGTACTTTTTAAACTCCGCTCTCACTCTGCTGCGGGGGAGACGCGCTCTCTTTTTTTGTGTCTTTAGGGGCCCGGGGGGCCAACATCGCAATTACACGTGTTTGGGCCCGAGGGGCTTTTAAAAATTTAAAAACTTAAAAAAAAATTTTAAAACTTAACTTATAATAATGGGGAGGCCCAAAGGAATAAATTACAAAAACTAATTAGTAAATCCATGGGGGAGGTAAAATCACTAAAATTGGGTTTGAACCCCTTAACGAACTGAAATATTATTGAATGATACGTAGCACTAGTAAAACAAGTATAGAATAACACAAAAAGGACGAAACAACTAAAAAATTTGGGGTAAAACTAAAATTTATGTACGTGGGTACATTTTTTGGGCCCGGGAAAGCGACCCGTAAAACCCGTGGTGTGGCCTTTTACCCTGAGCCCCCGGAGAGTCCGCACTTGCCCCGGGTGGGGGGCCTTTGACCAAACACAAAGAACCCCACTCCCCGGGGAAATCGGGGAAAGCAAAGGGCCCAAAGGAAAAAGCAGGCGTGCGCCATCTGCCGAAGAGTGGAAAAAGGGTACCAAAACCCTAAAGTTCAAGTGACCAAACGAGGGGAGGGACCCCTGAAGGGGGGTTGCCCCAAAACATTCTCCGGGGGAAAAAGGGGGTGGCTTTCCCTTTTTAAAAAAATTAATTTTTAAAGGGAGCAACAAATAAACACTAACACAAAATTACACATGGGGTGCCGAATTTTCTGGCAAATTTGTTACTGGGGAAAAGGGGCCACATTTTGTGGATGGGTCGGCGATGGGGTTGCCGGGGGCCGGACCCAAAACAGGCCACTCGAAACTCGTCCATAGGCCCGGGGGTTTGGACCCTCCGGGACCACGGCGGCCCTTCCTTTGGGAAGAGGGGGCAAATCTTCTTTGACCAGTACCACTGTGCTGGCACCAGGTCATGATGGGGAGTCGTCCACTTGGATGGCTGTGGGGCCCCTGGAGGTAACCCTGTCGACCATCGGTGCCACAGTGCTGTTTCGCTCTCGGGAAATGAGCTGCCAACGATCCAGCCTGTTGACCCTGAGCGGGACAGATCGGGGTTTGGGGAAAGGGGGGTAAGGGTTTCCCCCGGGTAAGGAAGGTCCAGGAGGAAGAAAAGTTGGGGAAAAAGGGGTTTCAGCTGTCATGGGTGAAAAGGGCGGGGAGTTGAGGCATGCTTAACTTAGCATAACATTGTGGACATTTCCTCGAAAGTAAAACAGAGGGTTTTCCCAGCAATACGTCTCCAATGGTATTTAAAAGAAAATTCACTGCGCCCCCCACAATCCCCCCCAAAGTGTGGAGAACCGGGAAGTATGAAGTGCCACGTGCAACCTTCTGCTCCGGCATGTTTCCTGACATGAGATTGATGTTTTTTGATTTCTCAGTGGGGTTTTTGGGAAAGCTCCTTCAGTTCACGATCTGCTCCAAAAAAGTTTGTCCCGTTGCGCTGTAGATGTGTGCGCTCTTTTCCTCGAGGGGCTAACAAATTTTCGGAAGGTGCGAGAAGCGTTAGTGTTTAAAACTATAAAATTTTCTAAGGGGAATTGCCTTCGTTGCCAAAACACACAAACCTCCCGGTTTGTAAGCCTTCACAGTGGTTTTACCCCGGGAGTCCCACATTTGAGTTGGATGGGGGCCAGCATAGCAACTCCGCTTTAAAGGGAAAGGGGAAAGTGTTGGTGTTACCCTATGCAGGGGAAAGATGCCCACTGTTGTTTGGAGTTTCGGGTTTAGTTTTTAAAACAGGAAATGCACTTGTGGATGACACTCTTCACCGACGACGTACGTGGGTACCAGTAGTGTTGTCGCAGGGAGGAGATTGGGAAGTTCCCTGATTTCCCGTCCCAGCGGGCGCTGATGTTCCCCTACTATAATCAGCTTAGTTAAGTGATGTCGAGGAGGAAAAGATCATGGGATATTTGTTGTCGTAGGAGAGGTTGGCATGGTGAAAACCCGACTCCCCACGGGGAGTATTTGGTTTTTGGAAAAGGAAGGGGTTTAAATTTTTGAGTGTATTTTTTGGAGGCAAGGGGGGCGAAGTGGAAAATCCCATTTGAGCTCTTTTTGCGTAACATCCTCCCGTACAGCTCGTATGCATGTTTCAAAGCGTGCCGTAAATTTCCTTACAGGATAGCGATGACAGCTGTCTTTTTTTGTGGAGGTTTACGGCGTTTTTCACAAAGCGTGAGCAGTATGCAAACTACTCGTTGACAAGCCCCAGTTTGGAGAAATCTTTTCAACGACCTTTTATGGCCCAATTGTTTGTGCCGGGCAGGACAAAAAAACCTTGCCTTTGGGCTTTGTTTGTTTTTTTCCCGGTTGAATCAACTTTTCCCTGTGCGGAAATAGGAGCTCCGGACACGAATTCATTTGGCCAAGAATAGAGGGTTGAAAACCATTGGGGTCCTTTCCCCAAAGAAAGATCAGGTATTTCCCTTTTGGGATGTACCCCCCGAGAGATATGATCAGCAGGGTTGCCCTTTGGGATCCTGAATGACGCCATTTTTTGTTCCCGTAGCTTCTTAAATTTTCCCCCCACACGTTTTTGGCAAACAACGTCTTCCATTGTAGGGTTTGTGTTAACCAGGCGAAAACCCAAACCGTAGAGTCAGCCCTAGGATCTGTTTTGCCCACTGATGTGAAGAGATGCAATCACCTTCGTAAGATGGGTTTAGAAAGCAATCCCGCCACATAGCCCCAAAACGCGGAAGGGTTTGTTTCTTGAGCGGTGCTACCTTGGGCCCTTTAAACCCAAAGTAACTTTGTGGTGACTGACCGACCCTTTTGTTGAACGAAAAGCCCCACAGGCTCCGTCCCGTTTGTAAAGAAGCATCGCCAAAAAACCGTGGGGGTTGTATGCCCTCCCGGGAAAGGGCCCAAATGGGCTAAAACCCCAATCGGGGTTCGTACGGATTGGGGTTGAGCATTGGAGAGAGTTTTGGATAGTAGCCTTTGTTGCTTTAACGTTTCGGGAAAGGGCTGTCGCCCCAAACCCAAGGGTTTTTCTTGCCATAAGGTTTGGTAAGAAGATTTTACATAGGAAAAACCACTGGGGGGGACTAGGCCCCAAGGGCCCCCCCCCGAAAAATCGATGCCCCCGGGTTTGGCGGAACCTGCCGTTTGTAGGGGACACTTGTTTGGGAAATTTTTTGGGTTAATGACTTGTGCTGTTCACAATCTTTTAATTTGGTGGGAAAAACCTGGGTGCCACATTTAGACCTAACGTTTTTAAACGTATCTTCGTTGTCAAACTGAAAGGGGAAAAGCTGGACCGCCCCAAACCCCTTCTGGGATTCCTTTAGAGGCGGGGGTGATTCGCACACCATTTCCCAAAGGGGAAATCCACCATTGTTGAGAAGATCTTCATTTGGTCTTGAAGTCCAAGACCCGTCGATGGTGTAAACCCCCAAGAAAAGGGACTTTCGTCATATACATGTCGCCCCTTCACGATTTCTGCCCCCTTTTGGGGGAAGCGGTCTCTTTCCTGGGTCTGCCATTTGGGATGGAGCCCACCGGTTTGCTATGGAACGGGGGAGGCCGGTACCATAGGTGGGGTGTGTGAGCTAAAAACTCTCGGGGGGTTTCCCAAATCTGCGTTTCTTCCCCAGAGGATTAGGGTTGAAGATCTTTAGTCAGCGGGGTTTCATCGGAATTTCCCCGGTACATCTTTGAAAGTCTCCCGGGTAAAGACAAACGATGAAAACCGAAACCTAAGAACAATGCTATGGGGTTTCTTGTTGGATTGTAGGGCCAAACCCCAGGAGCATTTTTCTTTTAGCGATTTTTGCCTTTCCCGGGTTTTGGCTGAAGATCAAATACTACTCTCATCTTTGTAGTAGTACTTGATTCCCTTGGGGGGGGCCGGGTGTTTGTGGTAAATAGTAGAAAGGTTTGCTGAATTTTTATCTAGGGGCCTGACTGCCTTCATATTGGAACCAAACCTTCATACTCACGAATGAATAGACTTTACGGTATCAAGGTGATTTATCACGAGTAAAAAGCTTCCCCCGTTTTGGGTTTTAAATCAAGTACGGGAGGTCCCAGTTATGAGGGCACCAAGCTTTCGCCGGGTCTGCTGAGAGGTAGACGGGCCCGCCCAAAAGCGACCTGTTGGGCGTCTCTGGTAGTGTTTTTAATGGGAAAAGAGGGCCACACCGCCCGTTCGTCATGGTTCGAACTGGGTGGGTCATTTCTTCAAAAAAAAATTCCCAGAATCGTTTAAGGGAATTTGCGTTACGTAGGAAGAAAAGGCGGGGGCTGGGCGTGGGGGGGACTCTTCTACCTGCGCTTGCTGAAATGGGGCCCGAAAAATTTCCCCAACCCCCAACTTAAGGTTTTTTTTGGAGCATTTGGGTAGTTTCCAGGTCCGATCTTTTTCCCGAGGGAGGCCCGGGGAGGGGAAGAAAAAACTCAGCCCCCGATGAGAAGGTTTAATCTTGCCCGGTTGGGCGAAATTGGGTCCCCAAGGGTTTATATCCCATGGGAGACCCCATGCATTTAGGGTTGAAACTTTGGGCCGGTGTGTTTCCCGTTTATTCGAGGCAAATCCGAAAAAATAATGGTGGCGTTGTAATCACCAAAACCCTAGATTGGACCCAAGGGGTGACACAATAAATTTGTTTTAGAGTAGAAAATCATTAATAACCCTAAGAATGGGAAAATGATTGTGGTGCTTTTTCAAGCGCAGAAGCTGTGGGCCCAAAGGGCTCGGACACAAAAAGGGGGGTTGTGATGCCGAGTCAAGCAGCGCTCGACATGTGTGTATTTTTTTGGGCCCTGGTTGTCCCCGAAAACCCCTAGAGGAAAGTGGACGAAGAATTTTGACGTGTGGTGTTCCCCTTTAAGGAAAAAAAATTTTTCGGGTTTCCCGGGGTGGAGGTGTAGCCGGGGGTCCAGTTCCATTATCAGTCGACAAGGATTGTCGATGATCGGGGTTCCCATCCCACCCCCGCCCCCCAAAATGCAAAAAAGCGTATGATGTGCCTTAGCACAGTTCTGCAAATGAGGTTGGCATGTGTCAAATACGGTGTACCCTCTTGGGAGACAGGTTTCGGCACAAATTATTTCTGCTTTACAAACACAGGGGTTGTTTAAAGGGCAAGGGTTTAAAAAAAATTAAAAAATTTTTAAATACGAGGGCCTTTTTACCCCTTTGTACAAACCCAAATTGGTTTTTTGTAGTAGCAAAAGTAACTTGCCCTTCCTTGCCTTTGTTCCTTTGGGTAGGGTGGCACTGCTATTAGGCTTATTCTTATTTCCTGAGCTGATGGGCCTTTCCCGGGCTTGGCATCTCTGTTCCAAAAAAAAGAACAGAGTGATTCAAGACTAGGGATATCGGCCGTTTGTTGGGCTAGTTTCCCCCTTGATTACGGGAAAACGGGAAACAGCCCTTTTCTAACATTAGCTGAGAAAAACCCGTAATCCCTTTAAAATGGCGTTTCCCCTTTTCAAAGCTTCAATGGCCCCCTTCACGTTTCCTTTCAGCTGGTTAAGGAGAGCGCCGGTTTAAATCAGTAGTGATTTTCGAAAAACCATTTGGGAAATTTAATTAAAATTTCCCTTTACATGGCGATTTTCCCAATTAAAATCCTAATTTTTTGGGTATTTGCCCGCAACAGGGCCCAGGGAACTGTAAAGTTTGAATCCCCCCCAAACTGGCAGCGATGGATCATTGAATGGGCCTCACCCGACAAGGAAGACAAAAGATAATGAAGTTTCTGTAACTTTATAACGCTTGGTTATTGATAAAAAAGACTATCAAAAAATCCTTTTAAAAAGTTTCCCACTGACTGTAGTCGCCAATGAAGGTAGGCAATTTAATGATAGGTAGCTGTACAAGCCTACCGTCATGGGGCATGAAGGGAACCTCCTGTGTTCCAGGACCAGCTACAGGACCTGGAAAAAGTTGCAGGGTTTTAATAAGGGTCGTGATTTTGGGCCTTCCCCGGGGATGGGATGATTTTCAAAGTTTTTACGACAGATGGGGTGATCATCTTCATATTTTAAATTTTAAATCATATTTCACTTAAATTTTTTTATTCCCAAGAATTTAAAAACCTGTTCTAATCTAGACCTGATTAGATTGATTTTCACAGGTGGCGTATATTTTTTAAGAAGGTTGCCCAAAACGTGTGATTTTCGCCTGACTAAACCTCTCTTTTTGAGTAATAACTTTTGTGTGTGGGTCCATTATGGGCCAAAAGAAAATTTCCAAATGGAAACCCCCGGAATAGAAACCCAAGGGAAAAATCTTTACCTGGTATATCAAAAGGGGAGTGCAAAAGGCGGTGGTTTGAACTGGAGACCTGGAGATGAGGCTGCAGGTGGGCGGCGCTCAGGGTCAGCTCCCCCGTGTGACGAAAAACCCAGGGCCCCCCGTTAAAACCCGCGTAAAGGGCCTTTGTTGCGCGCAACCCGCTTGGGACGGGGTGGCTTCCGCGTGAAGCCGTGAGCAAATAAGCCGGTTTGCAGCAGACCCCGGGGCCCCACGAAGCTTTGCGTGCTGTCCCGCTCGAGGAAGTTTCCCCAAAAAGCGACGCGCAAAAAAATATCAATCCCAAAATTTGGATACAAACTTACTTCCCCCAATCCGGCCCGGGGGACCAAGTTTTGGGGCCCCCAAATGGCTTTCTAATAATAAAAATACCCTTTAAAAAAAAATTAAAAAATTAACTTATAATAATCGGAGGACAAAGGGGAAAAAATTCGAAATAATTGTTTAAATCCATAGGGAGGTAAAATCACTAGATTTGGGGAAGTTAAAGAACGAAATATTATTGAAAGAAAGTAGCACATTTGTACAAAGTATAGAAAAAACACAAAGACGAAAAAAAACGAACAAAAATTTGGTAAAACAGGGAAATTTTGTACGTGTGTACAAGGGTTTTTCCGTAGCGAGCCGTGAAAACCCGTGCGGTGGCCCTACCCCAAGGGCCTTTGAGAGTCCGCACTTGTCTGTCGGGGGTGTTGACCGACACAAAGACAAACCCCCCACTCCCGGAATCTGGGTCCGCTTAGGCCCGAACAAGCCGGGTGCCCCCCATCTGCCGAAGAGGGGGAGAAATGTACCTAAAATTTAAAATTTTAAGTGACGACTAGAGGGGTGACACCCCGAAGGGTTTTTGCACCAACAACAAAGTACTTTTTTTAAAATCGCTTTTCACTCTGCTGCGTGGGACCCCGCTCTCTTTCTATTGGGGTCGTAGCGGGGCGGCAACATCGGGTATTACAATTTCTTATTTAAATCGCTCTCATTTAAAAATTGGTATAATTTATTGAATATATATTGTCTGTAAAAGTAGCGAAATATTATAAAGGGTTTTCGTCGTGGGTTTAAAATTTCCTTTTTGTTGGTCTCAGTCGGGAGATACGGTAGAGCAAGTTCCCCAAAAACGGGGTTTAAAACCTTTTGCCCCTGACCAAAATGTTCTCGTGTGTTGGTTTAAAACCTTAGTTTTTCTCAGTCGGGGGAACGGTAGAGCAATGTTTGAAAAAGGGTTATTTTTCCCTTTCCACGTGATCAAGTGTTTTCGTCGTGTGGTTTAAATACCTATGTTGGTCCAGTCGGGAGAACGGTAGAGGGAAGTTCGAAGAAAGGGTTTTTAAACCTATGCCCCGGGATTTTAAGTGTTTTTTCGTCGTGTGGTTTAAAAACCTATGTTGGGGCTCAGTCGGGAAAATACGGTAGAGCAATGTTCCCAAGACGGGTTAATCCCCATGCCCCGTGATCAAGGGTTCTCGTGTGTGGTTTAAATACCCCCCCCAAGTTGGGTCTCCCGTCGGGAGATCGGGGTTTGAGCAATGTTCGAAGGGCGGGTTATTATCCTATGCCCCGTGACAAAATGTTCTCGTCCCTGTGGTTTAAAACCTTTGGTTTTTCTCAGTCCCGGGGGAACGGTAGAGCAAGTTTTGAAGACGGGGGATTATCTATGCCACGTGATCAAGTGTTCTCGTCGTGTGGGGTTTTAAAAACCTTTATGGTTTGGGCTCAGTCGGGAGATAGGTTTGAGCAATGTTCGAAGACGGGTTTTTATCCCAGGGCCCCGTGAAAACCCAAATGTTTTTGGTTTGTGTGGTTTTAAAAAACCCTTTTTTTGGTCTCAGTCGGGAGATACGGTAGAGCAATGTTCGAAGACGGGGATTTTCCCAAAGCCACCTTTATTTAAGTGTTTTCGTCGTGTGGTTTAAATTTCCTTAAAGTTTTGGGCTCAGTCCCGGGGATTAAAGGTTTGAGAAAGTTGGGAAAAAGGGTTATTATTTCCCATGCCACGTGACCAAAGTGTTCTGTCGTGTGGTTTAAATACCTAAAAGGGTTGGTCTCAGTCGGGAATTTCGGGTAGAGCAAAGTTCGAAGACGGGTTTTTTTTTCCTATGCCCCGGACAAGTGTTTTCGTCGGTGGTTTAAATTTCCCCATGGTTGGTCTCAGTCGGGAGATCGGTTTTGAGCAATGTTCGAAGAAGGGTTATTTTCCTTTTTTGCCCACGTGATCAAGTGTGGGCCCCGGGGTCTTTCCCCCGGCCCCGTAATTAAACCCTTTCCCTATTAAGGGTTCGCCCCGCCACTGCATGTTTTTATAATGTTGCCAAAAAATATTTTTTTAAAAGTATTAAAAACCCTTCCTCCTCAATGCTCTAGGGAAAAATTTTCTCCCCCAGATATTTGTTCAACTAAACATCCCATCATTTTTTTTCCTTTATAAACTTAAAAAAAAATATAAGAAATTTAAATTTTAAATTTAAAAACAATTTTATTCATTTTCAATGTCACAGGCGGGGAAAATATGACCTCACGGTTGATGCGCCCTTTTTTTTCACGTCGTCGTGTGATTTTTGCTTTTTATTTTCCTCTTTTGGGTAGGGTTATCCGTCAGGTGAAACAAGGGGAAGGTTTTGTGGGGTCGGTATATCCAAAAAATTTTATAAACCCCAAATTTTTTTAAATCATTTTTTAAAAAAACCCATTTTTTGTATTAAACACCCCCAAATTGTTTAAACCGGAAAATATTAAAACAAAACCACTCAAACTGAAAAAATAAAACCGGTTAAAAAATTAAAACCAATAAAAACTCACCCCTTGCGTTTTTTTTTTTTGCCCCATCCGTGGCCAAAACGCGAGGTAACTGAAGCCCCCCTTGTTTTTTATTTGTTTCTCGAAGCGCGATGGTGGGCCCCCTCCCCGCCCCCCTTTTTTACTTCCCCGCGGGCCCACCGGTCCCCACCTGGTGGGGAAAAAACCAAAATTTTGGTTTGGTTATTTAAACTTTGGGGAAATGGGGCATTACGCAGCCTCCCTTTTAAATTCCCCTTTCGTCGTATTGTTTATTTTAAACACTATTCTTTAAAGTCCTTTCCAAAATTTAAAAGCCCCCTTTTAACTCAAAAAAAAATGGTTTCCCCAAGTTTGTTGCACCCTAGTTTTACATGGACACCCATTTTTCTATGGTTTTTTATCCGCCCCCCGTTGGTCTCATGGTCCCCTCCCCCCTACACCGCCTCACCCCCACACAGGATCCCATACACCCGGGTTTTTTGGAAGCCGGGAAAGCCCCCGGGGGTTTTAACCCCTTTTGATAGCTGACTTCGTAGTGTGTTCCAAAAAGTGATTTAAAGTAGTACGAATATTTAAAAAAACCTTGGGGAGGCGTCGAAAATTGTTCTGATAAACCCCCAGGTTTATAGTTTAAAGGTTATCGTTGCTGCCCCGTTCTCAGTTTTTTTAAAAAAAAAATTTTTTGACTTTTAAAACGGGAAGGGCCTTTAAAAAAGTCGGGGGGTAGTTTTTTAAATTTAAAAAACCGAGAAAAGAAAGCGCCCTTTTCCTTTCATGAGGGTTAGAAATTTGGGCAGAGCAAACAAACCCGACGCCCCTTGTTTGGGAAACCATTTAACCCCCAAATCCCCTTTCCCCACTCGGCCCCCGGTTGGTTCCCCCGATAAAAAGTTTAAAATTTCTGATTTTTTTATTTTAAATTTTTTTTTTTAAATAAAAACCCGTTAAGGCCCCAAAAATTTTGAAAAAATATTTTTTTCCCCATTGGGCCCAAAAATGGGCCCCACAACAAAATCCGGGTTTTAAAAAAAGTTACAAAAATGATTTAAATTAATAGAGGAAAAAAAGTTTTTTGGGAAATTTGATTAATGCCAACAATCGTGTTTATGTTTGAATTTTGGCAATTTTGGTTGCAATTATCTTCAAAAAAGGTTAATAAAGGTATTTCATTTGTTTTTCTTTTTAGGGCATGTGAATATTAGCACTTCCTATTAATATGGAACTAAAATTTCATTTACCTAGATAATTGGTTTTAGGGAATTAAATTTTTGCCATATCCACTTTTTAGTACATTGGAAAAAATGGAATGTGACACAGGGTTTAAAAGACAAAAATATGGTTTTTCGCTGATTTGGAAAGGGGCACAAGTGACAAATTTTAAACAAATGTTTAGCTTTAAATTTTTAAACCCTATTTTTTATCTAATAGCAAAAAAGTTTAAACAATAACAATAACTCTTTTAAAAATCTTTTCTCCAAAAAAACCAAAAATGGGGTATGGGCACAAATAAATAGGGGTAATAGGGTGACGATTTTTGGATAATTCTACGAGAAGTTTAAAGCAAAAATTAAAATTTGAGAAATTGTTTCCCACAAAGCACGCTAGTCTCTTAAAAATTTTTTTTTTCCAAACCCGGTTTGCGTGGGGAAATAGGGAAGTTAAAATTTCCCAGATTTACTTTAACTTGAGCCAAAAAGAGGGTAGTCATACGTAGCGTTGGGGAGACTCTTTATGAGGGAGGTTACAGGCCCGAATCCCACCAAAGGGGAAACCCGGGCTGAAAGTTTTCCCGAGGTTTTCTTCAGTAGTTAATGCGAGTGCTGGTAGTGAGTCCTCTGTAACAGCCCTCGGGCATTCCCTTATCATATGGACATCAATCCAGAAGTTAAACAATCTATCTCAGCGGGGTATCAGGACCTACGGGAGTGTTTCCCAATTAATGAAGTTGAGAAACCTTCTTATCAGTTACCTAACACCCTAATAACCTGGTTAGTCACCTACACCGGCCATCCTTACTTAAAAGTGTTATTCACACGGTAGCGTGAGAGTCGCAATGTAAACTCTACTTCCAGTTTGAACAGAGCGCCGTGTACTTTGTGTTCGTCTGGACCTGAGTTTGAACATTCAGCTGCGCGTTATGACCACACGGTTGACGCGCCCTTAATACAAATAATCTCAAAATATTCAGTTTAACATCAAAGGTTTACTTTGGTTTTAACATGCCGGAATAGAATGCCTAGCGCACGCAATTAGATTCCTTTCCAATCATATGACTAGCTTCTATCATATTATGATAACGGTGACAGAGCTAGACAAAGCTAGAAATAGGAGTATATTACTCCCCGAATCTAGAGGCGAGCTCGGGCAATCGTCGTTTGGGACACCTCCCCTTTCATTTGACGACCTCCCCGTCGACAATGACAATGACGCAACGAACGATGACTAAGGCTGTGTTGACCGCGACATGATAACCCCCTTATCTCCCCTTCCCCGTGGCTGGTTCTGCATGGGTCCCTCCCCCCCCTTATCCCCTAGGTTAGGGTGGTGCATTATAACGGTTGACGCGTCTTTAATCCAAACAATCCAAAATAATAAATAAAAAAATCATATCTCTATGGTCTGTCTATAAGTACAACTAAATCTAATTCACATCCTAATATTTAGTGTTTTCATCATATAATATACATTTATTTTTGTTATCATAAATCATCTGAATAATAAGAGGACTCTTAGTAAACTTAGAAAAGAATAAAGAAGAATAAAAATAACAACATACTCTATTTGTATAACTTACAATACAAATCGGCGCAATATGACCTGAACCAGTTGAAGCGCCCTAGCTTCTCAAGTGTACTCAACCTATCCGCCACATCCTTATCAGAGATCTTGAAAATCCCACCTTTGCCTGTTGACTCAAGTGAAATCTGCTGCAGTCCCACTAGTTTCGGACGCAGATAAACGTGAAATAACAGCAACACCAGCCACTTCAGAAGTTTACTCTACAAATGAATTCATGGAAGTGGAAACATGTAAACACGAGCTCTACCTGAGTACGCAACCTGTTAATCTATGCGGTGATCGCACGTCCCAAGAATTAACGTAGAGATTATTCGGTCCCTTTTAACACTGATTCAGTGGCAATAAAACGCGACGTAACGGTAGTAGCTAACCAATCAAATAGTGTTCTAACAGTAACGTATCAAAGTCCCCACCGTGAAAATCGCATTTTTTTTATATCGCGATCATATTAAAACGCCCGGTACGATAGGCCTAGATCCCAGTACATAAATTTAAAACTAAAATTCAGAATGTCCCAAAACGTTACCTTAGAATCCCAATCAAAAGCAACTAGTAATGTTATGAGTTGAAGTTCTTCTTACACCTTTCCTCATTTTGCCCAGAATGTTAATTCAAATTGTTGCTGTCTCCCAGATCGGAAAACAAAAATGTTAGACTACAAGACCTAGCAAATAGTTCACCGCATCAGATCGTACAATCCAGAGATGACAAATATACTTTGAGTGTAAGTTCTTAAATGTACGATCAATCAACAACAAACTAGAAGAATTTCAAGTACCTCAACCCCCGACATTTTTTTTTTTAGCATTGACTGAACATGGTTGTCGGCCGAAGCTGCAATATTTCGCCTTGCCCTGTATCCAAATACAACCCTTTCACAAATAGATCCCATTCATGAAATGTATTAAGAAAAAATGATAAATGTTACCTTAAAACATTTTCTTTGTATTTTTTCTTCAAATAAATAATTGTAATACATTTAATATACGCTACTAGAAATGAAATATAAAATATATTCATAAAACTCTCCGACCGGAAATACATATAAACACAAAATATAAATTTATTAGTATTTTATAAACTTCAGAAAAGCAATTAATCATCAAAAACCCACCATTAGACACATTATTATTTTATGTTTTTATTTATTTATTTATTATTTAACGTCTATCTTATTCAGTTATCAAAAACTGATTTACAAAGGAGGACATTTACATTAATTTACAAGTCAAAGGCGGCGAAATATGACATACTCGGTGAGACGCCCTAAATTTACACGCGTGTTTATTTTCGTAGTTCATCCAGAAGGTCCAGGGTTCGATTCCCGTCACATTAAAAGTTTTAATTTTAATTGGACTGAAGTCATCAGTTCGTGGATTTGGATGTAATACACGGTGACTTAGGAGCCGTCAAAAAAACAAGGCACATATACATCTATGTTTGTATCCGAATCAGTAATTTTGATTCTAGTGCGTTCGGGTGGAATACCGTGTCCAGCTGATGAGCGTTGGTTTGTCTCTCTGATATATCCCGGTCTCTTGTTGGTCATTGTTTACTCTTCGATGGTGTGGGTCCCTACAGGGATGCGTGGACAACTTATAAATTAATGCCTCCCAACTGAAAATCAGTTATGTGACTAGACAGTAACTCTAAATACGCAGGTATTTGTTTATTCTTTAAAAGTCATACAAGAAACTATAAATAATCTGCATTTCGCTTTGATTTAAGATAAAATATGACAATTTAATATTTGCGTGATGCGTTTAGACCTCAATAATAACACAAAGTTTCGTATCAAAGAATGTAATGATTTTGGCCCCCGTTTGGCCGGAATAATTTTCCCAGAGCATGGCTCTATTAATCGTACAATGCCGAACTAGAGAAAAAGTCCTCGCCAAACATAGCTAGCTAATTAAGAGGGGAGTATATTATTATTCGACGAAACTAGAGACGAGCAATCGAAATCGTTCGTCGGGTACACTCCCCGTATTTTGACGCACCCCTTCAAAGACGATGACAAAGCGATGACGACGGCGACGTGAGAAACCCCCATTTTTTCCCCTACATGTGGCTGCTCTGACATCATGGGCCCTTCCTCCTCACCATGCTCCCTTAGGATAGTATGGTGCATTATGACCTAACGGTGACGCGCCTTTATTCAAATAACAAAAATCTATCCAAAATCGATATTGCACGAGCCACTGTTAGTATTATATGCTATAAGCTGGTTGTTACATCACCAGGCCCACAATATCTGTAACGCTTACCCATGTCCACTACACAATACTCTTAAACATCGCATGTCAGAGTTTGTGTACTAATTACAGAGTGTAATTATACTCAGTGGTTTTTGCACCGTCATTTACTATCATTCGCATCTATTTTATTTCCTTAGTTATATACACATAGAAAACAATTAATCATGAAACACCCCATTAAACCTTTGATTCACGTCTAAATATCACAGATGGCGCAATAAGACCTAACCGGGTGAATGCGCCCTAGTTCTCAATCCTCGTATGTCCAGGTGTTTTTCTTAGGCTTACGGGATATTTTCTTTTCACAAACGGGACATAGCTTCCAAAGTGACTAATTTAAACAAAAGTTTCCTGGTTATAACAGGGAAACCAAGATTCATTTTTATTTAATGGGTTGGTGGACACCCATTTAAAAAGATCTAAACAAAACAGCATTAACGAGATAACAGAATTCATGTAATAGGAATCAAAATAATCATCAGCACTATATAAACTCATTTCATTATATACAATATCACAGACGGCACAATTAAGACCTTTCGGTTGAAGCGCCCTAGTTCTCACGTAGGGTATAAGAAATTTGCTGTAAATAAATGGCTACACTAATAACGTGAATGTAGAGGATTCTATGCAAATCTAGAAGACCTACCAGCTACTCTTACAAAAAAACAACAATCCTTGACTTATTATTACAAGAAACTTTTTTCCAAACCAACTGATAACCATACGGTTAGGGGTTAACAATCTACCGTATATAGGATATATAGGAGGTGACGGCACAGGGAGGTGTTGCCATTCTGGTGATGACTCTGTAGTATGCCACTCAAATTACTAGTTGACAACTCCGCCTTCAGGCCGTCGACGTTTACAGCTTACATTCCAAATAACCACATTATGCTGTATTAGAGCGAGCAAAAAACGAGCGTTTCCATAGACTCTGCAGAAAAAAAATAGTCACTGGTTTGTTTGTTTGTTTTTTTGTAGGTACTCGCCATAACGTTCGAACGGTAGGCTCGGATCGAGTTGAAATTTTGACCATCCGCAAGCTTTGTTCCAGACTTAAATGCCATTTAGTCAAGCGGATTAAAGGAAAATACAAGAACAATTAGGGGGTTTTGTGCGTATAGAGGCTGAATTTGTTTGTTTTGACTGTAGACTCAGAACAATATACAAGAAAATTGCCCTCGAGGAGCCATGAAAAAATCCATCCGAGTTAAGGGGTGAAGAGGAGAGTGAAAAAAATGGCATTTCAAATATTTTTAAAAATTCAAAAATCAAACTAAATTTGATCCTTAGATTACAAACATTATTACATATAGTAGATAAAAGCAAAATTTAATAAAAAAAAATATATCATTAACATAAATGTATATTTCGTAACAGATTTTGCACCCTTTGTCTTTTTCTTCACAAATTACCCATGTTATTGAGTTATCCTCACCAGTTAGGAGTTAAGTGATAGGGACGTGAATTTTGTCTAAAACACTCAGAAGAATGATCTCAAAAAATTGGCCGAGGAGCCCCCAAAAAAGTGCTTGCTTATAGCGAGAAGGGGGGGGGGTGTACTTAAAGGGTTGATAAACTAAAATAAAGAACTCCGTATTCAATATTATATTAGAACGCCATACTAATGGTATTGCTAGATTAAGGTCTAAAATTAATTTAAAAAATAAAATTTCACCAATATATCGTAAATAGGCGTGATCTAGATTTGCGTCCTTTTCCCATTTCATAATTCTCCTCAATATACGAAAGTGTATCGTGCGACCAGCTCTTGTCACAAATTCTCCTAATATTACGAATTAGGACGAAACAAGATTTTGTGATGCTTTGGGTACAGTTTCACTCAATGGACTTTGACCCCATTTTAACAAATTCACTCAATTTTAACGAAAGTGTATCGTGTGACCACTCGTTTTGTTCAAAATTATGCCAATAATAAGAACAAGGATAAAAAAGTTTTTTAACACCTTAAGTACAGTTTCACTCAATGGACTTTGACCCCATTTTAACAAATTCACTCAATTTTAAAGTCGGTATATCAACTTGGAAAAACTTTTAATATGTTAAAGGTGTTGATGTTTAGAAAGTTGTTTAAAAGGGAAAAAATCCCAAAAAATTCTGCTGCGCTCGGCAGCGATTTTAGTGGTTTTCCGGCCGAACGTGGAATGACGTCATTGTACGCCCGGCTCGCTGGCTGACTTGAGCTTCGTATGCGCGCTCGGTCCCCCGCCACGCATAAAGAGATAACATTGCAGTATAGTATCATCGTTCAACAGTGCGGTGAAAGAATGTGCATCAGCTGAAGTAATAGTGTAATAATATTTATGCTATATTATAATGGTGTACTGTTAGTCTTAATATAAAATGGTGATCAAGTGCGTGTGAATATAAATGTAAAAAAAAAAAAAAAAATTACATAAACATCTATCATTCATCGGTTTCCAAAACTGTGATAAGTTTACCATTAGCATACCAGCAACTATTATCATACTTGTCTTTATTTTTCATAAAAAATATTTATTTTATATTTTTCCGTGCACATTTTGTCCTAATATTGTGAGCAAATGCATGTATATGCAATAACCATCATATTTAGAATCATCCAAAATCAATGATAATAAACAGTCATTCTTTATAGAAGAGCGTTGTGGCGCGAGGTTCAACCCAACTTAAGCCCCAAACCATCTAGCAGACAATAACATTAGAAATAGAACCTTCCTTACACGACTGTACATGACACAAGCTCGCACTCACATTTATCTGAACGGTCGTAAAACACCCAGCGCGCAATCTGTGTTGTATACGTGATAAGTTATGCGATACTTGAGGATACTTCTTTCCACGCACTTACCAACGCACTCGTATTCAAACAAATACATATCATTTCTAATAAAGAAAACACAGATGACGATAGGGTGAGATGCCAACCCCCCCCCCCCCCAAACACGCACAAACGCACACATCACACATTCACAACATGAATATTATATTGCTGCATGAACGTAGCCTACTGATAAAACGTGTATATCAATAAATGTTTCATATTTGGTTCCTAAGATGATAATGTAATGTGTAATTTGACATACAAAATAACATGTTTTACACAGGTGCTCTAGAATCTTACCACAAAGAAAGACTCAAGTATCTTCCAAAGCGAGTTCACTATTCATACGAAGGAATGGAAGCACGTGGTATACTCGCTATACTTGATCATAATCATCATAACTGATAATAATTCATCATCATCATCATATCATCTTCATCATAATTGGTGCTCTACAAACGAAACGCACAGCTGCGAGAAATCGACTGATTGGGTCTAGAAAGCCGAGCACTTCGTAACGCGAGCCGGCCGCGAGCCGGCGGGTCGACTCGATGAGTGGCCGCACAGTGACGTCATTTTTAGGCCACTAGTTTTCGTGCAGTGATATTTTAAAACTCTATTTACTTAGCAACCAGATGTCCGATCAAGCTGCATCTTAGATCTATTTCCGTGAAATGAATGGTTCAAGATATGCTATGAAGTGCTACCAAGATGAGATAATTCCTTTAACGAATGTGTATCGTGTGACACTCGTTTTGTTCAAAATTATGCTAATAATAAGAACAAGGATAAAAAGTTTTTTAACACCTAAAGTACAGTTTCACTCAATGGACTTTGACCCCATTTTCAAAAGTTTACTCAATATTAACGAAAGTATATCTTGTGATCACTCGTTTAGTTCAAAATTATCCTTATATTACGAATTAGGACTGTATTCGCTGTGAAAATACGTTTATGCGTGTGTGGGTTGGAGGTGGGGGTGGGGGGAGGCGAGGGTTTTCTTTAGTAATGTTTGCGTGGGTTTTAATCAAACCTCAGGGTTTAAAATGAAAATTTTTGAAAAGTTTTAAATTGGGCATTTTGGTTGATTTTGAACTGTTTTTAGGTTTTTTTATCGAAAGGGGAATGACGACCCCATGGAAGGGAATACCCCAGCGAATGTTTATTTTTAAATAAGTTTGCTTTGGGTTTAAATCCTACTTTTAATGAGGGTTTTAGAAAACAAGGGTGATTACTAAACAAGGGAATCTATTTTACCTACTTTTGAACTGTTTCAAAAAATAGTGTTCAGTAATTCCGTGAACGTTTTTCCCCCCCAATGAAAATGGGTTTTAAATACATTTTTTTAATAACATTTTGAAAGCTCTTCTCTATTTTCAAAGTGCATGACAATACATTTCCAATGCGTAAGAATACTTAGTTGCCCCAATTTCGTATTATTGAAAAATTGGGGGACAAAACGAAGGGTCACACGATATTCGTTCGTATGATTGTTTTTGATATTGATCGTTGATATTGAGAAACTTGGAAAATGAGATAAAAATCTATTGATGAAAAATCCCCAAAAAGCATGTAAATCTTATTTTCGTCCTATTTCGTAATATTGGATGTTTGAACTAAACGGTGGCACAAATACATTTTCGCTAATTTTGAGAAAATTTTGTGAAAATAGCATCAAAGTCCATGCAGTGAAATTCCCAAAAGTATGACAAAACTTTTTTTCGTCCTAATTCGTATTTTTAGGATAATTTGAGACAAAACGAGTCATCACATGATAGATTTCGTTAATTTTGAGTAAACTTAGAAAATGGGGTCAAAGCCATTGAGTGAAAACGTACCAAAGGTTTTAAAAAACTTTTTTTATCCTTTTTTCTTATATTGGCAAATTTTGAACAAAACGAGTGGTACAGTACACTTTCTTTAAAATTGATGAATTTTTAAAAGGGGATCAAAGTCCTTTGGTAAAAATGTCCCCAAAGCATACAAAATCTTGTTTCGTCCTAATTCGAAATTTTGGGAGAATTTGTGAAAAAAAGGGGGTCGCACGATACACTTTCGAATATTGAGGAAATTTATAAAATGGGAAAAGGGCGCAAATCTGATCAGATTTACATATGGTGAATTTAATTTTTTTAAATTAAATAAATAAATAAATAAATAAAAAATTTTTAGAGTCTACCCACTCAGTTTATAAAAATTTTTAGACCTTAACTAAAAACACACATTAATATGGTGTTCAAATTAATATTTAAATACGGATCCTTTATTTCGTTTATAAACCCCCCTTTTAGTACCCCCCCCTTTTTCCTTTTTAAGAAAGCAATTTTTTTAGGCCCCCGGGGCCCAAATTTTTTTAGATCATTCTTTGAGTGTTTTAGAAAAAATTACGGCCTACCTTTAAACCGTAATGGTAGGTAACCCCCCCAGCACAGTGAGTAAATTTGTAAAAAAAAGAAAAAGGGTGCAAATCTGGTTAGATATACAATATGTGATATATTTTTTTTTTTAAAATTTGGATTTTTATCTACAATATGTAAAAATTTTTGTAATCAAAGGATCAAATTAAGTTTGATTTTTAAATTTTTTTAATTTTTAAAAAAGCTTTTTTTCACCCCCTTCCACCCCCTTCCGGATAAATTTTTTTTCATGGCTCCTCAGGCAATTTTCTTGAAAATTTTTTTCTATATACAACCCAAAATTTACCCTTCTCCCACAAAACCCCTAAGTTGGCTATCCGCCTAGCTTTATTTTTGAGGAAAATCGTTCAAAAAGTTTAAAAATTTTACTTTGAAGTTAACGAAATTTTATTTTAAAACTAAAGGGCGACAAAACCTGAGGTGGCCAAAACATTTAGAATGTCCGTCCGGTCCGAATATGTTAATTTTTTTTTATCCGATAAGTAGTGTAGATGGAAAGACATTTAACAAAAGTGACGTTACCATGGCAACGAAAACTCGCACAAGGTTCGCACTAGTACTCCCCACCTAGAAGAAATAAAAAAACATGAGGAAGCAGGTATTTTTTTACTTTTTCCCAAAAAATGAGTCAAGGTTCTCTAGATGTAGGGATGTTACCACAAAAAAGGGTTTTTCCCCAAAAATGGCCTCCCTTTGGCAATAAAATAATATTGGAACGGCCCCGGGACAGCAAACGTCGAAAATTTTAAAATTTTTAATAAACTGCAATGGGGGTTTAGCTATAGCACGTGCTCGCTTATAAAAGCGATAACGGAGCTTTTCCTTTTGAATCAGTTTTTCAAGAAAGGGGCATTTTCCACTTTTGGACGAAAATTATTGGGTATGAAAACAACCTTTTCATACATAGACACACGTTTGACAAGAAAGGGCATTGGTCCCTGTAGTGCATGTTGCGAAATGAGTCGACCTATTTGTTGTTCAAGAAAGGGTTTCCAGGACTTGGACCTTTTCTAAAAAATGAGTTGCAAAATAAAATATTTGTGGAGAGTGTACAGAAGGCAGTGACAATCGGGGTTAGACTAAAGAATACGAACATGTCACACAAAGACAGTAACGTCCAAGACACAAATTAACAGTATTTAAAAACCCTTTAAAAAAGGTTACTAATAGTAGCAACTTTTCCATTTTAAAAAAGGGCTTGTCCAAAAAGTTAGATCCATTAAAAAGTTTTTTTTTTCTTTTTTTCTTACTATTAAAATACTAATCGTACTCAAATTTTTGTTACACTTTTCTATTATAAAAATTACAGTTTTTTAAAATTTTTTTATACAAAAAAAGTGCGAACATTCACTTTTGTTCAAAAAAGGGGCATAAGTCCAAAGGTTTAGGCCCTCATATGAAGCCCCTTTACATTTTTTTAATTTTTTTTTTCCATTACAAAATGTCAAGACTAAATTTATTTTTGACATGAAAAATTGAATTTTTATTAATTATAACAATGGAGACAGTTTTTGTGTTTACCAAAAATTTTTTTTAGGACTGGCCCCTTTCTTGAAAACGTTTCAGTTAATTTCACCCCCCATTAATCATTAGCAGCGCGATCTGGGGGCATTGTGGATCAATACACGGCCCCGAATCTTGGGTGGTGTTTTTAACGCTCCCCATACTAACGGGGGGGATCAGTAGTTTTGACAAGGGGGTTGTTTTAGCGATTTCTAAACACAATGAGTTTCATTGTTGAAACGGCCAGATGACACATTTCAGTCACATTCTGGCACTTTTTCGGCCATGATTTAGTATGTGTACACCATGCTACGCTTGATCTCGAGCTAAATGTCCCCTTTATGATTACATGGAAGTGATCATTTTCCAATCAGGTGAATGTATAAAATACAATAGGCCCCACAAAACCAGGTCAGGGAGGAGACTTGGCAAATGATTGGGAAAAATTCCCGGAAATAAATGAAGTCTCTTTTCTCAAGGTGGACTTACAGTTTTCGTGGGCCCCAAAAAGGTTTCAATAAAGTTTGTAAATGCTTGCTTGATGCAGCATATGCCAATATACCACTGATAGTGGTGAACAACGTCGTCGGTCGTCCCCTGGTGGAAAAAGATTTTGCATTGGCCCTCAAGGCAAAAAGAGCTTTTAAAAAATTTAAAAACATTTCCTACATTTTAAATTTTTTCAATTTCAACCCCCCCCAAAGAGCGAAAACGAGACGAATTATCAAAAATAGTAAAAGGCAGTCTGGGAAAAAGTATGTATCTTCAATAAATTACAGCCCTCTTCCCCGAGGTGTGGGAAAGGGATTAAAAACAATTTGGGGGTCAGGTAAACCCAAAACCCGCTACAAGGGGGCGGCAATTGGTTATACTCCGCAGATGTGGCTTCAGTACTGGGTACACATTTTGCACGGTAAGCAGCAATGCACGATATGTGAAGAATTTATAGTACACAAGCAGGTAACAGAAGCTAAAAACTTTAATTTTTTATCGAAAATGAAACCCAAAAATAAAGCGTTTCTTGTGGGATTCCGTATGGCGTTCAGTCATACGTCGCACATCTGGGGAAGACAAAATGCAAACGAATGTTTGGGGACCCCGACTGATCCCTCATTTTGGGAAATTTTTATTTTATTTTTTTAATATTTTGTGGTTTTCGAATATTTTCCCCAAGTTTCGTAGGTTATCTTAATTCCACTTCTTAAACCAAAAAAAGTAAGTCGATGCGACTTTTATCGCCCTATTTTTTTGACAAGTTTCTTTTTCAAATTTTTGAAAAGTGACAACAAAAGAAAGTCTGGGTGTGGGGACACGCGGTTTTGGAAACGTCCCAAAGTGGATTTCGTCAAAGTCGTTGCCCCACAACCCCTTTGGTTTGATTAAAGAGTTTTTTCAAAAAGAGTTTTTTTTTTTTTTTTCAAAAAAAATGTCGTTGGTGGCTTTTGACATTTTAAAAGCATCGACACAACAGGAAGTATAATTACTTCAACAGATTTACGAGTGAGGGTTTTTGAGGGCACATGCCCAAAATTTTAGAAATTTTTTTTTAAAAATAGAAATTTTTAAAGTGGTGTTAAAAATGTACTGTCCGACTCGTTCTCACTGGAAACAGGTTACCACAAGGCCGGGCTTGTAGGTATCATGTTTGCATGGAATAAACATGAAGGGTTTTATCCCAAAAAAGGGCCCAATGTCGTGCCTATTTGTAGATGACCTGGGAATCTTTTCAGATCAATAATTTATTAACAGCCAAAGAACGTGCATATGGGATTGAACAATATAAGTGAATGAGCTCGAAAACGGGGGACACAAATTTTCTCCCGATTAAACTCAGTGATTACTTTGCCGTTTTTAAGAATCCAAAAGACCCACAACTATCGGTTTAACAATGTAGAACCCTTTAAAACGAATGTCCCACTTTTCGGGATGGTGTTGACAAAAAACAAAATTTGGGAAAAACCCCGTTGTTGGTTACGCAAAAAATGCATGTGAAAATCAAATTATTGAAAGTTCTCAGTAATACATCGTGGGGTGCAGATAGGACTGCATGTTGAGAATCTACGGGGCTCTAGTTTTCCCAAGAGGACAGGATGTTTTTTATACCTTCAGCAAGAACAAACCTTAAACTTTTGACAGTGTCCACCATTGTGGTCTTCGTATTTCTCTTGGGGCATTTGAACAAGCCCGGTAGTCGCCGTATGCCGAGTCAGGTGGTTTCCTTGGGAGAACGGAGAAACCCTTGATGGGTACGTAGTAATGAAAATTAAAGCTAGCCAACCCTCCAGCAAATCGGAATTTTTTTAACACGAATAGTCGACACTTTTATAAACACCCCAAGGATCTCTTTCCCAAAGGGGTTTAAAATGTAAATTTTTTTTAAAAAATTTTAAAAATTTCATCTGCCAAAAGTTTTTAATTTTGTATTTAGCAAAAACCGCCTGGGTTTTCACCAGAGCCGATTAAAATTATTTGACCTTTGTCGTTTTGATAAAAACCACTTGCGATGTGATTCAAAATTAGCTTTAGAAGATTTTCCAGAACATCAAAGGGTTTTCTTTTGGATTAAGATGGCTCCAAAATTGACAACAAAGGTTTGGGAAATGCTTTTTTTGGGTCCACCTTAACTGATCGTTTCAGGGAAACGACGTGGTTCAGTTTTTCCCGCGAGTTATTCGCCATCCGTGAACCTTAAATACATTCTACGTTTTCTTTTTGGGGAAAAAACCTTTTTTGTTGAAGTTTTTAAATTTACTTAAGCATGAAATCATGAATTCAAGTCATCATTTTGTACAAGACATCCAATTCTTTTTGAAACACTAACCTTAAGGGTATATAATAGAGTTTTTTGGGGTACCCGGACACGTGGGGATGAGGGAAATGAACCGTGATAGGGCTGCTAAGGGAAACTTCCAGCGTCGCAACGTTGATTTTAATCTTTTCCGTTCAGATGTTAAGAGTGGATTCAAACAAAGATTGTTGGATTGGACTAGTTTGGGATGTGTTGCAAAATAACAAATTTTGTAGTGTGAGCTCACATTGACTAAAAAAATTTTCCACCTAGTCTCTACTTCACGTAGAGAAGAGGTGGTATTGTCTAGACTTCGTATAGGGCACACACGCCTAACACACGGATACTCTTAACCAGAGAAAAGGTATTCCTATATGTGACACATGTGATGTCCCTTTAACCGTACATCATATGCTAGCAGAATGTACCAAATATGATGCCTTGCGCATGCAATTGATCTCTCCCAATCATATGAAGAACTTCTATCATATGAAAACGGGACAAACTTCCAAATTTCTCATCCAAAGTAATCTATTTAAAATTTTAAATTTAACTTCATACACATTTCTTTAATTACTTTAATTTTATTCCCAAACATAATTTTTGTTTTGCTATACTTTCGTCATCTTTATTTTTTTTGTTACTTATACACTTAAAAAAACTCTTAAATAATAATAATTTATTATAGTTAACATCATCATTATAATAATCATAATCATAAAAATAATAATAAAAATAAAAAAAATAATAAAAATAATAAATAATTATAATAATAATAATAATAATATAATAATAATAATAATAATAATAATAAAATAATAATAATAATAATAAATAATAATAATAATAATAAAAAACAACTAGGACGATCAAACACAATAGGTAGATATCCAAAACGCAATAGAAAATACACCTGACATGATCAATCTAAAGAACATCCTAGCTTAGCATTTACAACAGCCATGTCAGAGTTTGCGATATACAACCAAAAAAGAAGACCATAATACCTAAACCAAAGCATTCAAAGGAAATGAAGACAGCGGTACACATAATGAACACACATATTTTATCAGATTACACAAAGACGAACTATCATTTGCAGACGTTCATGCGGCAATTATTGTGCCGCTGTAGCAGTGGTTAGATATTTGGGCTTTAAGGTAAAATCTGCAACATCTTCAATGACAAAACAGGAGAAAAAAATTTACAAAATGGGAAAAGCGATATTTGGGAGAATCGTTGAGTTTTAGGAGAGAATCGGTCGACTGGAACAATACCGAATGGGTAATCGATCTAAAAAGTGATTAGATACTGCAAAAATATATTTGAAAGATCAAGGTTCACACAAAGCATGAAACACTTAACGAATTCATTCACGAATATTTGGATACACTTAAACAAAAAGTAAGTGCTCTAGCTAAGAGATTAAAAAGATATAAAAAATGTAGTATTAGAAAAGAACAAAACCGAATGTTTAAAGAAAGTGAAAAACAGTTATACCAAAAACTATCTAGTACCGAAGAAATAATAGGAAATGGAACACCAACTAAGACAGAGATAGAAGAGTTTTGGACAGGAATATGGGGTAACCCGGCAGCACACAACCAGGAAGCACAATGGATTCAAGACGAAATAGCTAGGATGAGCGATATTAATGAGATGAGATTCGAAGGTATAACTTTTGATGAATTAAAGTCGACAATCAGTGCTACACATAGCTGGAAAGCAAACCCGGTAATGACAATATACAAAAATTTTTTGGGATAAGAAATTCAATACTACTCACAATCAAATTAGAAAATGTCTCAAAAGAGTTTGTAAATGGAGTTAAAGAAATACCCGAATTCTTTACTGAAGGAGTAAACCCTTTTTCAAAACCCAAGGATAATGATACGAAGAACCCAAGTTAATATCTGCCAATTACATGTCTACCAACTATATAAAAATATTGACTTCATGCATAACAAATAAAGTATATAACCATTGCGAAGAACACAATATCATGGCCGAGGAACAAAAAGGATGCTGTAAGAACTCACAGGGATGTAAAAGAACAACTTATTATCGACTCTACTGTAATGAATCAGGCACACAATGAGAAAAAGGGAAAATTCACGTAAAACTACATTGACTACAAGAAAGCTATGACTCAACACCACACACATGGTTATTCAGATTTACAAATATATAAAATCAACCCAGTAATTTAAACTTTTTGAAGACAATATTGAAGACATGGAGAAAAAACACTAAACTAAATATGAAAAACCCGCAGATAACTTCAGATCCAATGCAAATTAAACGTGGCATTTTCCAAGGTGACTCATTAAGTGCATTTTGGTTTTGTCTGTCATTAAACCACTGTCGCATATGCTTAACGAATCAACATACGGGTTTAAAATTAAGGACAATAATATGGTATGTCACACAATTTTTCACCTATTCTACATAGATGATCTAAAGTTGTATGCATCAAATTTTGCTCAACTAAACAGTTTAGTCAATACAACATTAGAATTTTGTCAAGATATTGCATGGAGTTTGGAGTAGACAAATGTAAGACGCTACATATCGAAAGGGTAAGGTTACGCAAGCAGAAGAGTTCCAGCTAGATGATGGAAATAGGATTGGAGTAATGGATGATAACGAAGTATACAAATATTTAGGATTCTCACAAGCTGCCAGAATTGAACATAAAGTAATGAAAGAAAAATTGATCTAGGTGCCCGTTAGGGCGCCGCAGCCAAGCCGCGGTGCGCTACACACTCAAGCACCTTATACACCAAGCAGAGTTGGGGGGATTTCGAGGTGTTACCCAGCCGTCATGTAACGTGATGTGAACTTGAAAAAAATATCACAATCGAGGGATTAGGTACCCGACAACACATGCCAAATTTATTGGGTACGACCATTCCCTTTTCGGTGAAAAAATGGCTTGAAACATGCTCAAAATCACTTTAAGGATGTTAGCTACTGCTACTGTACTAATGCTAACATTTATACGTCGGCCCGCGATCTGACCCGACGGGTGGGACTACAATGTTCATATTTTACATGGACATTAAGGTTATAGGAATATAGTCTCTTTTGAAAAAAAATGTTGAAAAGTTTGTTTGGGAAAGGGTTCCAAATAAGGGTTTAAAATAAGCCTTTAACACTAGGCATACAATCAACAAGTAACCCTAGTATTACACTTTTGACGGTATAAACAAAGTTAGGGGGGAAAGTGCATACGTAAAAAAGGCGGACATTTTAAAACATTTTTGGGG
>JAMZAV010007127.1:0-33222 GCA_024449915.1 Sweltsa coloradensis | reverse complement strand
AAGCATCGACGATGACCAGATGGTCATATGCGAAGATGTGCCTCAAGAGATTGATCTGAAATGTAAAGAAAAGGTGACCGATTCGGATTCCGAGTCTCAGAGCGACATAGAGCCGCTGATTGAGAACAAAGCCTTTCCGCAGCAGCGCTTCAGTCCAGTCTCCGGCATAAAGACCAACTCTGGGGAAATAACGTGCAGGCCTAAACCGATCAAAGCGCGGCTCCCGCCCACCGGAATTGACACAAACTCCAAGTTCCACCACAGTCCAGGGGAGAAGCCATGTCCAGTCGGGGTCTTATCATATCCGTACCATTCTCCCGTGAACCCTACCGGTGTGTCCGGATTCCAGCCCACTGGCGGAGCTTTCAAGACCATGCCCGTCTCCCCAAAGGTTGTGAAGAGCACCTCGGAATCCGTTAAAACGCCCACCGAGCGGACTGCGAACGTTTGCTGGAGCGGTAGCGTGGTCACATCAGTTGTAACCTCTAAAACCTCCGACATGAAACCCTTTGCCGTTAACGTTTCGACCTCCTCCATCCCGCAAAATCGGGAAAATGGTCGACAACAACACTGGATGAAAACGACCACGGCCCTCCCTCAGGATCACCAAAATAACTCTCTAAAGCCTGCGACTGTAACCATCCTTCAGTCCAACATACAGCCGCAGCAGGCGCAATACCTCACCAGTAGAACCCCTACCTCAAATGCGTCGGTCACGTCTGCTTCGTATCAACCTCAGCCGCTCACCTTGACATTCTTGACCCCGACAACGTTGACTGAGTCTGGAGGATTCCAGAACCTGCTCTTGAAAGCCGGTGATCGCATAAACTTGGAGATGGACCACCAGACGCTGCAGCGACAGACTCTTCGAAACCCAGGTCAAGCTTCCAACAACCAACCGACGGAGACTATCCAGTACTTTGTACCTCTCCAAGGCAGAAGGGTACAAGGTGTCTACTTGCCTCCAGCTGGATTTCAGGTAGGCTAAGGTCTTTTGTACATGCTAGACCCTGTGACGACACATCCGGTTCCGATAGAGTTTTCAACAATCCATTACAGTTTGTCATCCACTAGTTTTTAAATATGTGTGTTTGAAGGATAAATGTACCCTGCTGCCATTTTGTGAACTGCAGTATTGACTAGGTGTCCATGTATGCCTAATTTTTTTATGAATAATGCTTATAAATTAATAAACAACTTCAGGAGAATTAAGATTATATTATTATGTAGGTGTGGAGCCTTGTCTTTGTGTCACTCTGATGGCTGGGCACTGACATAAAATCAAAGAAAAGGTTGGGGTAGGAATGGACAAATGTCACGGCAGCTTGAATAAGAGAGCAGGCCAGAGTAGGTATTCCTAGCTCCTTCAAAAGCTCTACAAGTATACCTCCTGGAAACGACGACTCTCTTTTGGAGGATGAATATTCTGGTCATTTGGGGAGATGCAGAAAAGTATGCCATATGATATGAAGAGTGAACATGAGCAAAGTAAACCATTTTAAGTATGTGGTGATGAACTAGCTGTTTGAGCTTTCTGAGAATGAAACAACCAACTAATCCTAGCAATGTAGTGGAGTTGGTTCGAGTGATGCTTTTGCCATCTAGATAGATTTGGGGTTGTTCATCTTGATTTCTCTTACCAAAAACTGTGGCCTTTGCTAAGATTTATTTAAATTTGTGTTGTATGACAAATAAATGTTAAATCAAGTCCCATCTCTGGACATTAACTGTTAAAAAGAGTATCGGAAAGTATCTTTTCTCCAATAGCTAGAGGCCTAGGCCTACCATTCTATTGGGAACCTAACCTATTGTTCATCGTGTATGCCTAATGCTTATCACCTTAATGCCTTGTTGCTGGCATCTAGGTCCCAATAACCGATGCAAACGGTCGCAACATTGCCGTCCACCAAGCCACGCCAATCCATCTTCTTCAATCCAAGCCCATGGATCCTCCGACAGTGATTGTCAGCAAGCCGTATTCCATTCCGGTGACAACCCAAACAATCAGCTACACACAGAACACTCAACAAAACTCAACAAGACTGCACACGTAAGTTTGATACAGAATTCTTTACATTTATTAACGTCATTTGTTTGTCTTCAACAATGCCTGTATGTACATGAATAAGGCCACTATATATTGGGAAGGCAATCCCTGACGTACGGTACAGCAATATGTCAGCCAACAATGTTTTTGACAACACAAGAAAAAGAAAGTTTGGAAAAAAAAATGTGTTTAGGCCTAAATGAATAGGGATGCACAATAGGGTGGGTCGAAAAAAATGTTTTGTTTTTTTTCGGAACGCTTTAGTGCGGAAAAGTTGCCTATTGTAATTAGAAGAAAAACGGCATTAAAAAAATTAAAATCGGTTAACATCTTCCGTTCGCGCATCGGACCTAAAGTTAATGAAAAATTTCAAAAACCGCGACTTTTTTGTACTTTTTTTTTGTAACTAAATATTTTTTTTTCGGAACGCTTTAGTGCGGAAAAGTTTCCTATTGTAATAAGAAGAAAAACGGCATAAAAGAATCTAAAATCGGTTAGCATCTTCCGTTCGCGCATCGTACTTTAAGTTAGTGAAAAATTGCAAAAATCGCGACTTTTTTTGTAGATTTTTTAAGTATGGTAAAACTTTTAAAATAAACACGCTTTAGTTTTTTGTGCTTGTTTTATGGTTAGGGACCCTAATTTATGGTAAATAAAACCGCCACAAAGCGGTACAAAAAATATTAAAAAGCGGTGCAAAAAGTCGGTGTTAAAATCAAAACTCGACAAAAAGCGGTAAATAAAAGCGGTGAATAAATTAGTTAATTTGCATGTGACTGTGTGTCATTCATGCATATTGTAATGTTATCATTTATATATAACAAGAATGTAATGGAAGACACTAATCTAGACCTAGGCCTATGCCAAAATAGCTAGGGCCTAGGCCTAAAAGAACTGCTTTACTTGGCCTAGGCTACTGTTCCCATTTAAAAAATCGAGACTAGAGCCTGATATCGTGGTAGGTATACTAGGCCTAGGAAATGAACTAGCTACTACATACCAATGAATGTCATACAAAAATGAAGTGTACATAGGCCTAGGCCTAGGCTAGGGGCTTGAGATGTGTAGGTTGGGGTCAAGGCCAAGGTTCTTGAAAATTATCTCAGTGTTAAATTTCTTCTGTGCATTTTTTTGCAGACATAACTCGACTAGGCCTAGATACAACCGTAGTATCCAAAAGGTCCAATGCTGTGTTGTTTCCTGAAGATGGCCTAGGCCTAGGCCCTAAACCTGCTCCATACTAGGCCTAGGCCTAGGCTAGTAGGCCTAGGCCTAGGGTCCAGTGTCATATGAATTGCTTAGGGCTATGTTTAGGGCACTTATTCTCAAAATTTTGACAAATCAACAATTTTCTTATGGTAGACATAACATTAAACAGCTTTAACTCAGTGCCTCAGACATCGCGAATTTGAGGTTAGGTAGGCCCAGACAGCCTGTCAACTCTTTTGTTGTCCTGGAAACACATCTGATGCAAGAAACAAGGTGTAGGTCTATTGAAATCAAACAAATAACATGTCTTTATCTTTATTTACACTCGCGCGGGATTATTTTCGTCATTTTATCGGCAGTTTGCGATCACAGAATACAAAACAGCTGCAACTTAGGCCACAAAGCATCACAATCTGCTGGGCCCCTATTCAGTAACTTCACGGGTTCAACTCTGTCACGGGACCGACTCCGTAGTAACAGTAATCGTTCCGGTTGTTGTTGGTCGAGGTCGAAAGGTATGATTTACATGGCCGTGGACGGTCAAATGTGAACAAATGACTCGCAGTCAGTTGTCAAATATTCGAAATGACATAGATGTGTGTATTATTTCCAATCGGGGAGAAATTGGATTTAAATGGCATAATTTCATGAGAAAAGGGAACGCACGGGACTTTTAGGGGTAGGCCCTTACTAGAGGTAGGTTTTCTTTGAGCATACTATTGTTATTCGTTTGAGAAAGTTAATAATCTGGTTGTGTTTACGTGTAGGCCAAGGCTTATCATCTACCATTTTATACAAATATAACCGAGTCGGACTCGGTTGTCACGGATTATATCGCAACGATATCGACCTCAACTGGGTCGATCACTTACAACCGAGTCGATTACCGTTGGAAACGCCCGGGTCCAACTCCGTCAGAGTTATAGAATCGCAGTCCTGGTATGGTCGACTATCGACCGAAAATCGATTAGTCGAACTTTTGGCGAAATAATCGATTTCACAGTCAGCCATCTTGAATATGATCGAAACTCGAAATCTAGCGGGATTTTCAAATAATTCTGCACTTTTTGTGATTTGAACACTAAAAATCGGAAAAACATCGCAAAAAGTTGTGAAATCGCGGAAAAATTCGTGAATTTGTAATTAAATGAATAAAATCGCATAAAACCTAAAAAACGCCAAAAATCGCGAAAACTCGTGGACGCCATTTGAATGCCAAGGTCACCAAAGGTCGACATCTGTTGTCAAATTACATTTATCAACAAAATTGCGAAAATTTGCGAATAAAGTGCTCGCGAAAATCAAGGGTCCCTATTTATGGTTAAATAACCTAAATAAATTAAATTCTGATCAATAATCTAATTTTTTCCGTTCGCGCAACGTCATAAAAATAAACAGAAAAATACAAATTTGTCGCAATTTTCACTGTGCAACACTTAGCTCGTTTTGCTAGAACAAAACGACCCAGAACTCACCACGTGGAGGTGGTTGCACGTCGAGTTCCACCCACACCCTACCCAACCAACCATCCAATTGTTGGGTGTGAAATTTACATTATATTTAAAACTATTTACAACGATTTTCCATAGAGTAGGTAGGATCTTTGGCTTACTGTGTATTTAATTTCCTTTTTTATATTTTCTACACATTTGAAGTCTGATTTTGTGGAGAAATGAGGCATGTCCGATCTCGACTTCAGTGTTGCTCGGATATAGCCATCTCTGGCTTCATGACCACATACTTTACTCGAGGCCCCTGTCACAAGTTTGACACACCTCTCCACAGCCTGGGTGTGACAGGGAAACTTGTGTATATCTCTGATGGACTTAGTGTCAGAATTGATGAGTGATTAAATATCATCTTCACTGAGGTCCCGCAGCATTGGGGGAGAATTTAACACACAAGAATTACAATTAATTATTTCATTGTAATCGAAAGCTTGAAAGTTTATCTTCGGTGGTACGAAATTTCTAACAATCTTCTTCTTCGGGACGGTTTGTCTTGCTTTTATAATCCTTCTGTAACCAAGCTCCCGAATATGTTCTCTATCATCGACAAGCAAACTGCAGGGCCTAAATCTTTTGGTGGGCCAATCGGGCAGCAGCTCACTTGCTGTGAAAATCTTCTTGTGGTCGACTATGAACCCATAGATTGTTCGATTCCTGATATAGACAGGAATTTGTTGAGCAAAGACCAACAGTATTTGTTGGACATTTCAAGTGCAATCAATCACCTTGGGACATTGTCCAGAAGACTTGGCAAATCAGGACCCTGGTCCTATGTCCCATTCCAGATGGCTAACTGCGGCCAACCGAGTCCTGAGGTTGTATATAAGTTCATCAGATCCATCCAGAAACTTAAAAGAAATAGTTAGCTTCATCTTAAAATCTTACATGCCTGTGTGGTTTGCCATAAAAAATAGCAAATATTTTACTGACAGACCAAAACATGTCTTTCAAGCAATCCAAACATCACGGTATTTATCCGACGAATTACTTCAAGTTGTCGATCCAGTAATAGAACGAAATGCGATCATTGCGCACCCAGAGAATCTTCTGTTGGCAATGCTTGTCGATGATAGAGAACATATTCGGGAGCTTGGTTACAGAAGGATCTTAAGAGCAAGACAAACCGTCCCGAAGAAGAAGATTGTTAGAAATTTCGTACCACCGAAGATAAACTTTCAAGCTTTCGATTACACTGAAATAATTAATTGGAATTCTTGTGTGTTGTATTCTGCCCCAATGCTGCGGGACCTCAGTGAAGATGATATTAAATCCCTCATCAATTCTGACACTAAGTCCATCAGAGATATACACAAGTTTCCCTGTCACACCCAGGCTGTGGAGAGGTGTGTCAAACTTGTGACAGGGGCCTCGAGTAAAGTATGTGGTCATGAAGCCAGAGATGGCTATATCCGAGCAACACTGAAGTCGAGATCGGACATGCCTCAATTCTCCACAAAATCAGACTTCAAATGTGTAGAAAATATAAAAAAGGAAATTAAATACACAGTAAGCCAAAGATCCTACCTACTCTATGGAAAATCGTTGTAAATAGTTGTAAATATAATGTAAATTTCACACCCAACAATTGGATGGTTGGTTGGGTAGGGTGTGGGTGGAACTCGACGTGCAACCACCTCCACGTGGTGAGTTCTGGGTCGTTTTGTTCTAGCAAAACGAGCTAAGTGTTGCACAGTGAAAATTGCGACAAATATCTATTTTTCTGTTTTATTTTTAAGACGTTGCGCGAACGCAAAAAATTAGATTATTGATCAGAATTTAATTTATTTAGGTTATTTAAACCACAAAACAAGCATAAAAAACTAAAGCGTGTTTATTTTAAAAGTTTTACCATACTTAAAAAATCTGCAAAAAAGTCGCGATTTTTGCAATTTTTCATTAACTTTAGGTCCGATGCGCGAACGGAAGATGTTAACCGATTTTAATTTTTTTGATGCCGTTTTTCTTCTAATTACAATAGGCAACTTTTCCGCACTAAAGCGTTTCGAAAAAAAACAAAACATTTTTTTCGACCCACCCTAATGCACAACGATAAAATAAAAAATGAATAAAAGTGACTAGGCCTACATTTTTGAACGATAATATCAGTTTGAAACCAACGTTCCAAAATTTTACTCACTAGCTTGCAAGTTGTGAGTGACTTTTGATTGGTTGTGACTTGTGAGTAAACTTTTTTAACTTCAGAAAGTACTTTTTCACTTATCACCCGTAAAAATAATCCAATAGGTTGTATGCAATTGACGTCATCATAGTCTGATATATCTCGCCATCTTGAGGTACAACGTCAATGCAAATGTCAAGTTCTTCTAGTGACACTTACAGTAAGAACTCGATTATCCGAGTTGGATGAGACCGGGGGCACCTTGGATTACCGAAAACTCGGATGACGCGTTTTTTTTGTTTATTTGCTCTCGTAGCATAGCCTGATATGGTAAAATGATATATGACACATGCAATGAATAAAGGAACATAAAATACACACAAAACACTTCATACAGGGTATACGAAATGATTTAATAGCTTGTAAATCAAGCTCACAAACACACGTACACAATTAGGCCTACATGTCGTAATAAAAACGCATGTCTGGGCCTAAACTCAACGCAGTAGGCCTAGGCCTAGCTCTCGTTCTCATCGCCCGCGCTGAAGATCTCGTCGCAAGATAAGTCTGGGAAAGAAATAAGATAAGCCCAGGAATAACAATTTAATGCGTTGTGATTACGAATTTCGTGAATCGGTTGAAACATGATCGCATCGCAATTCTTCTTCCACACACGACCATCTTTGATGATTTGATCAGCTGTGACTGTGTGATGGTTGGATCGTATGCGCAGGCGCACACTGACCACTGAGCTCTATATGCTTAGTGTGTGACACTGACGCTTACCGGCGATGCGCGCGACGCACACTGACCACTGAGCTCTATATGCTCAGTGACACTAGGCATGGGCAATACTCCCGCTAGGCCTACAAATGTATGCGAGTATATTTAAAAAAGCGCGGCGTCTGAATTTATTTTTATGTTTTATTTACGTAGTAGTATTTACTTTAAATAGCCTGATATATAAAAATATATATATATATATTATTTTTTTGTGGAGTTCGGTTTACGGTACATTGGATAATCGGGGATCGGATAATCGAGTTCTTACTGTACTTTTTGCGTAAACGATCCTAGACCATTTTAGACCCTTGCATTTTTGACCCAATTGTGGGAGGATAGAAAGAAGTGGAAGAATTTGGTTGCGAAACCCAAGCTGACCCCGCCAGAAGTAGGAAACGGCAATGGATAATGATGATGATGATGATGATGATTCTAATATTATTATCTACAGTTTTTACTCACCTAGGGCCTAAATATTCATGCAATTTTTGTGACATGAACACAGTAACCTTGGTAAATAATAATAATCTGGTACATGACAGTTTGCATAGCAATGGAAATATATTTTGTACAGGTTTTTCCAGGAAAAACTGCAATTTGATAATATTTTCATTATCGAATTGAATATATTGATTATTTATCATTAGCATCCCTATTTTTAAAATAAAATCTACCAGTATTGTAAACTACAGCATACTAGATAGCCTAGATGTGTTAACTAGGTAGGCCTACTTGCAATAATGTGGATACATCGTATGATGTTCTGTCACTAAAAACTAGATATTATATTACATGTTTCATTGAATTAGATTGGAGAAGGGTTGACAGGTTGGGAAAGCAAAGAGAACATAAATCTCAGCCTGAAGGGCTGGGGGCGACAAAACTTTTCACCTGCTGATGACAACTGCAGCTAATTTATTTAATTTATATTTTATTATATTATTTAAATAAAATAAATTTGCACAAACTTTTACATTTGAAACAATAGTTGCAAATAAAATTTTGCAAGGATACAGTCACAGGGCAAAGTGAATTTATGTAGGCCTATTAACATTAAGATTGCAAAAATGTAGGAGGGTAGGCCTACCTACATAAGCTTGGCATTTCTTTTAGATCTCATCGTTTTTGATTGTGTAAGGTTTGGCTGTTTTTTTTACAAGTTTTTTTGGTATGTGTCTACTAGTCTGGAAAGCCTGGAAAAGTCAAGGAAATTCTTTAGATTTCTAGAATTTACCTCTTTTCCTCTAAAATCTTTTAAAAAACATCAAAAATGGCAAAATAAACTATAAGTTAATCAAATGCCCTGGGACCCCCATTGCAATGTGCCATCACCGACAATCGTGACATTCTAGAGCAAAATCTTCTTTTCTCAGTCGGTCAAATTAGCAGCCTAGAAAAGTGTGATCAGTGTGGAAAGTCTGTAGAACCAGGGAATTATAAACATAATTATATACTTATTAAGTAGACACCCTGATCAGCAGTGTACCTACAGTATTACTGTAATCATGCATACATTTTCAGGATCTACCACCAAAGTCCGAGTCACTTCAGCAAGTCACAGCCACCCTCAGAGACCAACTCCAACCTTTCGGACGGCCATCGAGAGCACCATAGACCAAATCAGGTTGTGCCCAACAGCTTGGGGACTCAATATTATACGGGTATGTTGATCTCTACCATATATTATTCAATTAGTTTGGAAAAGGCCAAATGGCTAGTTTAGTTTAGATTGGAGAAGGGTTGACAGGTTGAGAAAGCATAGAGAACATAAAGCCCAGCCTGAAGGGCTGGGGGCGACAAAACTTTTCACCTGCTGATGACAACTGTAGCTAATTTAAAGTTGTTACCTTAATCCACGACGCATTTCGTCCTTCTGGGACTCTTCAGGCGGATGGTGGCCACTAAAAATCAGCTGATCAGCAGGCTGGTCTTTATGTTCTCTATGCTTTCTCAACCTGTCAACCCTTCTCCAATCTAAACTACCATATATTAGCATGCTATAACTAGGCCGCTTCGTGAATGCTTCTTACAGTCACGTTGATGGATGAGTATTTGGCCTTCTCCCTGCAAAAAAGTCTTTAAAAAGCATAAGTGCAATTTCCACAAGGATCATAATATTTTATTGTAGGCCTACCCAAAATCGTGGCATATCCAAGTTCTGAGAGTACAAAGGTCCACTGAAAATTTCATCAAATTGGCTTAGTAATTTGTGCGGTAGAGCGCAAACAGTTGGCAGCATGAACAACTAACAAAGGAACATGCCACCAAGCACAAAAGTTGCACAACCCTGTGGCCTACGATGTGACTCCTCAATTTCAGGAACCGGGTTTAGCAGCATCGGATACTGGAAACAGGTGGGTGACGCTTTCCCTAGTGAAACTAAATGCTAGTACCACCATGCACTATGCAGGCAGTCTATATTCAGGATCTGCATAAATGGAACCGTACGAATTTTGTTTTTCGAATGTTACATGCAGAAAACATTGCTGTATCTTCAGAAGTAGTCTAATAGTAAAAAAGTATTTATTTTGGGGATGTCATGAAAATTCATCTATTGAATGACTAATGAATAAATGACCAGATTTCTCAGATCAGGTGGGTCCGTGTTTCCTTGTTCCTTACAAGGTTGACTCCGTGTCCTGCTGGGGGGCCCTAGCAGGTGATGAACCTGTTAGACCCTTCTCTTCTTTTCCTTCAACCTCTTCACCTGCAGCCAAGAGCTAATAAAGCACATGTGCCATAGCCAAGAGCTTGCAACTTGTAATGTCTTTTCCTTTCGTTTTCTGATCCCAGTCACAATTAGTAGGACAGTCTCTCTCGTTGCCACGGGCCTTGGTTCAAATCCAGGTTAAGACATGGTTGTTTTGTTGCCCAAGCACCAGAGTCTAGGAGGGAAGCCCCCTCACTGGTTGTGCTGTTGTGTGACTTTCCACCCTTCCTATCTCTAACCCTTTCTCTAAGTATGAATGAAGAGGCACCCTGACCAAGCAACAACAGAAGGGGCAGCTTTTCTCTTGTTGCCAAGGGTCCTGGTTCGAATGCAGGGTAAGTCATGGATGTTTTGTCTCCCGAGCACTAGAGTTGGGAGGGAAGCCCCCTTACTGGTTGTGCTGACGGTGTGGATCAGTATGAATGGTGTTTGAAGTAACCTTGCTGATGATGACAACATGCATGCAGAATTTGCTTCTTGCGTGGCCCTACCACAGGTTTGGTTATGTGTTGTGAGTTTTGTTTGCATGTAGTTAGCTGATTTTTAGTGGCCACCACCGCCTGATGAGTCCCAGAAGGACAAAACGCGTCGTGGATTAAGGTAACAACTTTAAATTAGCTGCAGTTGTCATCAGAAGGTGAAAAGTTTTGTCGCCCCCAGTTCTTCAGGCTGGGATTTAAAATTATAAATTTTATAAATCATAAATACGGAATTTGTGTGGAAATCGTTTGAATTCATACCGTACTGAAAATTATGAATTATAAGTAGTCCACGTTTTTCTCTGGCACTTGCAAAAAATACCCTTATTACTAATAATTTTCAATATGAATTCAAACGATTTTCACACCAATTCCGAGGGGTGCTTTTGCTCCTCCAGGCCACTCACAAAGTCGGCGCCAACGTCTCCCATTTGTTTGTAGTGACTTGAAAGGGTTGTTGTACCGGTTGTACGTGTACGGCCCGGTAGAATAAGCGAGTACAACTTCCATAATATACAACAAGAACGCCACAAACAATAATCATTAAACTTATCGATATAAATTAGCTCGACAAACAAGTGCTATTGATACATATACAACCAATACAACTTACAGTTATTTTTGTTAATGCGATCAAAAACATGAGATGCTAATTAGCTACTTTACATATTATTATAGCCGTACGGTCGTACGCATCCTATACTCTGAATTAGTTCTATAACCCTATAACCCTATAAATCAGGTTTTTAGAATGCATTTGGTGGGTTTTAGAAAAAAGTAGTGGGCTGAATACGATACCGAAATTATGTAATTTTTGTGCAGTAGATACTAGAAAGTAAACAAAAAAACATTGTGTCTCAACTTTTAGACGGTTACTAAAAATGGGTTATGAGTTGAAAATGAGACACACGTTTCGAAAATGAAGGCTTTATTTTAATTGCATAAAATTATAATGAATGTGACTGTTTTGATCACATTTTCTTTTCTTACATAAACTGCAAGTTATAAGTTATCTCCAGTTGCAATGCAATGTAGAATAAAAATATAAAACATAAACACGTTCTTAGAGGTCTACATCGACTAATAATTTACTAGCCTACAAATCATAGAAACGATATCTTGTTACATTATTATTATTTATTTCAATAAATCATACACATAATATCACATAACATAAAATAAATGGAAAACGGGCGTGATTGACTAGACCCAAAAAGGAAAATGCGAAATTTCAATACATTACTAAGTACTAAAAACAAACAAACTAGCAACACTCCGCTCCCGATCAGATCATTAAATATATTATTATTATTATTATTAATATTAATTTTCAATTGAATTTCGGTTTCACAAAAACATTAATTTATATGTAATAAACGCATATCACTAGTTAAAATTTATTTTTCCTGAAATCCAGGGGGGGCAAGCGCCCCCCTTGCCCCCCCCCCCCCCCCCCCTCCCGGCGCCCATGCGCCCCAGATAGATCCGCGAAGAGCAAGCAAATCTCTGAACCAAGCATATTCGTAGGGAGAAAAATAAGCCAGCCTGCCAACCCTAAGTGTGGTGGTCGGTCACGATCGGCCTTCTAAGGAATGTTGCAGCTGACTTGGCAACAACGCTCTACCCCTCGACGCACTAGCTCATCTGAGAGTGGTGGGGGTGCCCGACACTTCGTGCAGACTCGGCAACGGTACCGAGGTTGTCCGAAACTCATTTCAGAAGTTTGAGAAGAGAGCGCTCTCGCGCTGAGACGTTGTACTAGTGTTCGGACTTAGAAAAAATACTCTCAAAACGCGCAGACGAATTCCCATAAGGATGAACCATCTTCCCCACATGACTAATCTTTGGCGGGACATAACCTCACTTTTGGAAATTATATTTAGATTTTTGGACAAAAGTGTGATATACAAGACTCGTTCAAAATTAAGTTTTGAGAATCGGTTTTCTGGACATAGTTTCTAAACACCTTTAGCTACAACTTGACTATAGCTAAAATAGTTTTCTGAAAATAACAGTTGGTGTACGAATTTTTTTGTCAAACGGTACAAATACGAGTTTTGTACCGTTTGACAAAACAAATCGTACATTACCATTTTGATAATCGATAATGAAATAAGTATCGATGTGCATCCTTAGTAAAAGCCCAATTAAATCTATAAGAAGCCATTTATCCCAGCTGATAATGCTTATCTGTACACTACAAGAGTGGATAATGAATCCTGCAAACCCATTTTACGGGCACTTACGTTCAATTGTATATATGCACACAAAAATCGACTGCTACAAATTTGCCTATGACAGCTGGGGCTTCGCCCCAGACCCCGGTTTTCCCTCGCAACATCCCTGGCTCCTAACTTTCTGCCCCTGGCTCCTACATTTTGAGATATTTTTCAACCCCTGGCTATAGCTATGCAGCCTATGCTCATTATTGAATTTTAGAAGTTTCTTTTGTTATTATATTTTTACTTTTACGACGTATGCTACTTTTTTCCTTAGCCCTTCAGAAATGTTTTAGACTACAGTTTATCTTTTTTCTAAAATTGTGTGCTTGCTCTTCACAGGTATCACAAATCGTAAGATGGACACAACAGCAGCTGAGCGTGAGAGGCAAGATGGAGTGAAAACAACTCTGACTGCAGCTGCCGACAAGCTGAAACAAGAGGCTGCCAATAACGCCTGCCAAGATGAAAATCAAAAGGGGTATGGGAATTTAAACAAGTATGCTGTTCACTCTCACAATTTATTTTAATTCACTCAACATTTAAACAACTCTATTAAACACGTTTAAAGTAGAGCTGTACCGATTCTGATACCGATTCCTAAGAATCAGCAAATCTTAGCGGTATCGGCCGATATCAATTCTTCATTCAATTTTTTGTTGACGATTCTTTTAAATTTCGCGCCCAAAAAAGTTTCAAATTCAATCGTCATGGCTGTGAACCAATCAAGAAACGACTTGGGTGTTGATAGGTGGCAGAACGGGCAGGGCTTGATTTTGAGTCTACAAAGAGTTTGTAAAAAAGAAGAAACATCCATTTTGCGAGGTAAAGTTTAGTTATTATTGGCCAGCAGATGATAATTGTAACAAGATAAGGAAAGGCCAGCCTCTGCGGTATCTCTATTCCCATGTGCTTAATTTCAGTTATCACCATGGGTGATAGCTTTTGACTTCTAGCAGATTGAAAACATCTGAGATGTTATGGTAATTATTTATGTGTTATAATCTCTGGAAGATCGCGCGAGTGGTAAGGCAGGAGGGGGGGGGGGGGGGCGTCATACTCTGCACATTGCTACAAGTCGGGGGCATGAACAAAGGACATTATAATTCGAAAGAAAAACGCCGCCAAGCACGAAACCTATGAGAAAGCACATGTTTACATTAACTTTCAGTCTACAATGTGACACTTCAATTCAGGACCCGGGTTTTACGGGTAAACGGGTACTGGAAACACGACGAACCCGTACCTGACTTTGTCGGGCGGGTACGGGTACCCTTCGTCTTCCCTACTTTCGAGTAGGCTCAAGTTCACTGGCTTGTATCTTGACACAATTTTTTACGATCGTGTTCAGTGTTGACGCTGGAATTTGAAGTACCTTGGCCAATTCAACTCTTGTTTTATTAGGGTTACGGTCAACCATTTCAATAATTTCGAGTTTCCGTTTTAAAGAAATCTGCATAGGCTTGCGTTTAGTTAAAAGTTGTACACTGAGAGTGAGATATTGTTACGCGCTTCACAAGTTCACAGTTCGACACGACAGACTACACTGGATTATGCGCTGCGCAGAACAGGTGGCGCAATGACTCGTGAGGGAGGCACACACTTGTAGCACACTTGTACTGAAACAAATGTAATTTTTACATTTGTGGTGAACTAGACTAGGAGCTCAAGTTTGTTAATATTTTTTTAAGTTTGTTAATTTTGAAAGAGATTTAATGCTTAACCCCTTAAAGTCGATCGATGATAACTGCGCATGTAATAGATATCCTTCAGATTCCAGGTACTGCAAGATGAGATTGAGCTTGTGAGTATAGCAAAAAACTTTTTGGGCCTAACGGTACTAGTTTTTTATCTATTGCGTTTTGAAATGCGCTGGAATTCCCTATCTTATGCATTGTAGATGAACAAAAACCTACACTTTCAATCGCATATCGTTGCGTAACATCGTGACCTGTTAATGAATATTAACAAATTTACGTGCAAAATGTAGATAATTTCACGACTAACATTATTTGCTTTTGAAAATGTGGTCAAACGGGGTTCGTTTTCGAGATATTGAGATGTTTGGTCCAACTTCAACTCGTACGGCCGAGCGATTACAAGAATTACGGCAACAGCGCCGTGACGTCGCACGCTGATTTCTCTATGGCACGCTGTAGTCGGTTGTCGATGACGAGAGACAGGGGTGGGTGTGGCCTACACCTTCAATGCCTATTCTGCTTGCGGCTCAGCATTCATATCAATATTTAGTTATCTGCTGCTTTTAATTTGTAACCAAATAGATTAGGCGGTAGACTAGTAGACAATTATGTGAACGTACTTATTGTTCATTTATTTATATTTATATTTTCTAGTGTGAAAAATGCCTATTGGCTACTTAGATTGGAGAAGGGTTGACAGGTTGGGAAAGCAAAGAGAACATAAATCCCAGCCTGAAGGGCTGGGGGCAACAAAACTTTTCACCTGCTGATGACAACTGCAGCTATTTAAAGTTGTTACCTTAATCCACGACGCGTTTCGTCGCGTTGAGTCCCAGAAGGACGAAACGCGTCGTGGATTAAGGTAACAACTTTAAATTAGCTGCAGTTGTCATCAGCAGGTGAAAAGTTTTGTCGCCCCCAGCCCTTCAGGCTGGGATTTATGTTCTCTTTGCTTTCCCAACCTGTCAACCCTTCTCCAATCTATATTTATATTTTATTTGTTTATATTATTTATTTATTCCATTTCATCTATAAATCTACGAGTGTGCACGGGAGATTGCAAGACATGCTTGGGGCCTTGGTACATTTGCTAAATTAGGCCTAGATGAGACCACTTTCAAATCCACCTGTTCTTACCAAGAGATTATACCAACAGAGGTTGTGGCAAATATAGGTACATAAAAGAAAAAAAGAAAAGAAAAGAGTAACTTCCACGAAAAGATTACAAAAATTAAATCTATCACGGATAAAGATATAAATAATGATTATTTCCGGAAAAACAAAAGGAAAAAAAAAACGCACAGGCCAGGTCTCGAACCGGGTACCTCTTGCATGCTACGCGAACACGCTGCGCTCATGCCACTCGAGTCCACGGCTTTGGGGCGGCTCAGATGAATACTCCTGCAGACAGACACAGGGCGTTTGAGGGACGCTAAGAAAAAACGAGCGTAAAAGCTCATTGTTTGCAATGCGGGCGCTGTTTACACTTGCAAATCAATCAGCCAATGTTTCTTTGTCGTAATACACAGCCATATTCTGCAGATGTACGCAACTACTATTTATTTGTATATAATATAAGTTCGAGGTGGACGCTGGTAGCTTGCTACATCCTTTGAAACATTCAGTACTCCCATCATAACAAACCAGTGCTATGTTGCCAAGTCAACATGTGGTTATTTGCTACAAGAAAGGTAGAATTAAAATCTTAATTTGTGGTTTTGACTATCTTAATGTTGGTGAAATACATATATATAGAGAATTTATGTTCGTTTTGCATTTCTTCACCATTTCTTACGCAAGTGCTACAAATATTTATACATCGATTATTGTATAATATTTAGTTTTATGATTGTGCCTAGCATGATATACTACTGGAGTCAAAATACAACACGCGCATTTAGAACAGAACAATATTATTATTTACTTTGTATAAAATACATAAATTGATGAAGTTGTGTTGAATACCGTTTTAAATAATACTAGATGATGATAATATGGATAAAAGTATTATTTTAAGGTGTTTTAAGTTTATTTAATGTTAAAGAAATTGTTGTTTTGATAGGGTAGTTCACTTCATCGATCGACTTTAAGCGTTTATGGCGTATATATACGCCTACCGGAAATGCTCTACAGGTGCAAAAGGCGTATATATACGTTTTGCATAATAGCGTTCTTCTTTCAACTGTTAAAGGCGTATTTTTACGCCTACCAGCTAGTTGATGCTACTAGCGCGATCTATCGGAACTCGTGGTAACTTTTTGTAGGCATACACAGTATATGCAACCGAATAAAGTAAAATATGACACATTTAGATGTGACAACCTGTTGAATTTAGTTCGTAAAAGATGGCTGCCAAGCGAAATGTTGTTGATGGAGATGCGCTTCAGCAATTATTGAATAATACGAGTGATAATGATGATGGAAGTGACTTTGAACTATAGGATTACAGTGAGGATATTTTTAGCGAGTGATTCAGGTGATAGTGATGGTAATTCAAGTGACAGTGGTGGGTCTGTGGACAGTGGTCGGGGCGGGAACGTCATCGATGTCAACAAAGTACAGTGGGCGAAATCTGACAGCGCGCCAAGATGTTTTCAATGCCCATTTACTGGTGATCCAGGTTTACAGGTAAATGTTGCTGACAAAGACGATCCCGTCGAACTATTTGAACTATTTGTCACTGATGAATTGGTTAGCCTAATAGTTAGGGAGACTAACCTGTATGCCAAGCAGCAACTGGCATACAAGCCTTTATTGCAGTTTTCCCGCTCCAATAAGTGGAAGGACACTGACAGTTCTGAGGTGAGGGTGTACTTAGCTTCAATGTTGATGATGGGCGTAATATGGAAACCAGATTTGCCTGCCTACTACACTAAAAAAAATTGTTTATCACACCAGGGTTTCCCCAAGTAATATCTTTTAGCAGACTTTCATTGTTGTCGAAGTTTCTACATTTTGCCGACAATGAAAACATTGAGCCAGATGCAAACAAAAAAATGTACAAAATTCAGCCAGTTTTGGATTATGTGCTAGAAAAATTCAAGGAGGCCTACACACCAGAGCAAAACATTGCAATTGACGAGAGTCTAATGCTCTGGAAAGGTAGGCTTGGAATCAAGCAGTATATTCCGATCAAGAGAGCAAGATTCGGTATCAAAAGCTACATTCTCTCCGAATCTTCTTCGGGATACATTTGGAAAGTGATTGTTTACAGTGGAAAAGCAACACAGCTTGCTCTGAACGATAGCTTTGGCCATGGTACAAGGGTTGTAAACTCATTGTTGCAAGAGTTACTGAACCAAAGCTACTGTGTTTACGTCGATTATTACTATTCTAGCCCTCAATTGGCTATCTTGCTAAGTGAAAATTCTACCGATATTGTAGGAACTGTTCGGAAGAATAGGAAAGGGCTTCCAAAAGATGTTACATCTAAAAAACTGAAGAAGGGCGAGTCAAGTATAATGGTAGAAAAAAATGGAGCTATGATGGCAATGAAGTGGCACGACAAACGGGAAGTCATGTTTCTAAGTACTATTCATCATGGAGAAGACACAGTGACAACAAGACGGCGTGGAAAAGAAGTAACCATTCCCAAAGTCACCCATGATTATAACAAACACATGGGGGGCGTAGACCGATGTGACCAGATGCTAGGGGTAGGGTAGGGTAGGCCTACCCAACCGAGAGGAAACGTATCAAAGTTTGGTACAAAAAGCAGTTCCGACACATAATAAATATGTGCGTGTTCAATGCGCACATATTGCATCAAAAGCTTGGAGGAAAAATGAGCGCTGTAGATTTTCGATACGCCTTGATTGAAGGACTGCTGATCAAGTATCACATTGGAACTCACAACAATCCCAAGAGAGGGCGCAGGTCAAATGAAGAAAATCCCATGCGACTCGTAGAAAGGCACTTCCCCAAGAACGTACCAGCAACGGAGAACAAAAAAAATGCGAGCAGAAAGTGCGTCGTCTGCACAGCACAGAAAAAAAGGCGCGAAACCAGGTATCAGTGCACAGATTGTGATGTTGGACTGTGTATTGTTCCATGCTTCGAAACATACCACACCCTCAAAAAGTTCTGAGTTACTACTCGGTTTGTACAGGTATGCAATATAACATGCCTATGGTGTGGACCCATCGAACATTTGAGTGATAGGCCAAGATACTTACCTACCCAATGTATTTTACAAACATTATGTAAAATTACAACAAGTTGTAAAACAAAGCAGGAATACCATACTAAAAATGTAACTCAATCTAAAAATGTTGACTACTCTTTGGGGGATGTGAACATTATTTGGGTAGGTCTACTATACTATAGGTAATTTTGCAAGTCATAATCAATATTGATATTGTATACAAAATATATGTTGGAAATGCTTCTGCCTACAAAAAAAGTATTTTTTTTTTGGGGGGGGGGGGGTCGGGGTGACCTACTAAGCAACAATTTGGGGGGGGGGGTAGAAAAAATTAAAATTTGTAGGCAATTTCCAATTTGTAATAACATGTACATTGGGTCTACCTACATAAAAGTTGTGTTTTTTGGGGGGAAATCAGTTTATTTTTTTTGAGGGGGGGGGGATTGGGTACTAAGCGACAATGTTTTTGAGGGGGAGAAATGAAAAAATGATGGTACATATGTTCTTGTCAAAATGTGAAAGTTCCAGCTCTGCATCTTAAAAAACAAAGGAAAAAACTTGGTGATTCTGGGTAACTGGTAATGAAAGATTGGAACTACACCCACGGACACCGGGGGTTTAATTAGTACCTGTCGTCATCCCTAATTTTAATAGGCGCCTATGCACTTTTTATTAGCTTTACTTTTTTTATGTAAGTAAATTACTACCTATAACTAGGTTGACTTTCTGTCCATGCAGAATGACGTGCTCGCCTTCGACAGAATCTTCTCGAACTGTTCGTCCTCCATCTCGTTCTGAAGACTCTGATGCTGGAGCAAAGGAAGAAAGCCCCACCTTTGTTCTTGCACCGACACCCGCGCAACTCGGCAGAGCGCCACTGCAGCGACGACAGTCGATGGGTAAGTACTCTCGAAGATATTGCTGAAACTTCTCGTCCTTCCATCAAAAATTACTTAATACATTTGTAACGGGTCTCCTTTAAACTTTCCTAATGCAATATAAAAAATAGGGATGGCATTGAGAATATGCCTAATTTATTTATTTCATAGTTTAATGCCTGTTTTAGACATTCCAATTTTTCCTTCCGATTTTTGAAATCATGGACAGATGAGAAGCAATTGAGGCATTGATGATATTTTGATGTCTTATTTTTTACATTATTTGACTTTTTTTATTCTTGGAAGACACATTAGACCATCTAAACCAGGCTTAAAGCTTCATTCAGGCAACTGCATTCAGTCTCATAAGTTTAAGTTCTTACCAAACAGAAAGATTCTGGTACAATCTACAGTTATGAATAGAATTGAGTTTAAACCGATACCTAAAGATGTGCTAACATGGTGAGAACAAAATTTGTGAAATTTTTTTTAAGTTGCAATCACCCATTCAAATTCAGTTTGCACATGAATCACCTGAATTGTCATTGAATGGTATCAATTTCCATTTCGCAAATTTTCGCAATATTTTAGTTGATACCGCGATTAGCAAGTATGTCTTTAAACGGGAATTAGGTCACAAATTTCAAACAATTCTTTTCCAAAGTTTTTGTGGAGGTGCCGTGTAGGTAGTCGAAATTAAATTAATCGTGGCTGGTTCATATGGTGGAGGTGCCGGGTCATAAAACGCGATTGTGTGATCATACCCATTTGTACGCGAGTAAGCTCTAGATCAGGGCTGCCACTGACATGTTGTAAAAATTCTGTTGGAGGACATTAAAAATCCGCAAAAATCCGTGAAAAGTCTAAAAACGTTAATTTCATTGATCAAACTATGAAAATGGCTAAATGTTATGTTTATATTTGTTACCATCATAACCTAAAAGTTGCTAGGGCCTAGGCCTATGCACAGACGAGAATAAATGAGCCAGAAACGCCCGTGGTTGCTTTAATTAAGATTGCATAAAAATGTAAAATGTTACTTATTTACAGAAAATCTGTTTTAAATCTGACCTGGTTAAAAAATTCTTAGGACTAGGCCTAGCCCCTAGCCCTAGCCGCCTAGGCTAGGCCCTAGGAATGTTGCATCACAATTTTGACCTAGGCCAATGTGTTGTGTTTATTAATAACATTGCAGTCTTGCAGAACTTGTTAATAACATTTTAATCATATACCAATTCTATTTTTCACGTTTATGATCACATAATCCAAACTTTATAAACAAAAACGAAAGAAAACAATTTTGTAGGCTCCAATCTTCATTGTTTGTTCATGGCTCCTCCCACTCCCAAAAGCAAGCAGAAGCAGTTCCTACAATGTCTAGGAGTCTAGGACTTGGCTCCGCCCTTGCTCCGCCCCCTATCGAAAGTCGAATCGATTATCGCCCCGCCTTCAATGTTTACAATCGAAATTAGCCCGCGCAGATTCAAATATACGAAAATAAGCATAGAAAACGTAATTAACGAAATATCCGTAAATAAGACTAAAAATCCGTTTATCCGTTTTGCACCCTAAATATCCGTAAAAACGGATAAAATCCGTTAAAACGGCAGCCCTGCTCTAAATACTTCATGTCAAAATATTAACATTACACAAAAAATGCATAATTTCATAATTTTGGTGGAGGTGCCGAGTAGTCGAAATTAATCAGGTGGTAAAAACTGTCGGAAACTTTGAAAACTTAAGGCAGAAATTGAGCTTAAAATTAAAACTGATTCTCACTCTCATGTGCTTGTTTTTCTTGTAAATTAATCATTAATTGTCCTGGGATTTGTGATACTGATAATTTAAAACGAGACTTTTTTGTTGCATTATCTAGGCCTAATTGTTTTTTTGGTAAATAACAAAAAATTGCAAATTTTTATTTTTAAGACACGAATTTTCAAACTTTAAAAAAACATTTTTGCACATCTCTACCGATACCCGATGTCATTCCTAACAATAGAAACCTGTCGAACAACACATCTCGTCTTGTATTCATATTCTTGACGCAATGCTGTGTTCAAATGAAATCATTATCAATTTGATATGTGAACAGTGTCAACTACGTGTATAGTAAACTCGCCGGCGGAAGGGTCCACTCTCCAGGGTCAGTCCGAGGACGGCCAGATCGACCCGACGACACAAAACATACCTTCGTCCCCGTCCGCTAGGAAGAGTTTCTTCAAGAAGAATGTGGAAGATGGGATGGATCGAGTTCTACAGGTAATTTTATCAATCTGGATTTCATCCTCAATCGACAGAGAAACTTTGATTTTACTAATTGAACTGTAGAAACAAGCATGCATGCTTGAAAATAGGGGTGTGCGAAGCTTCGAAATTATCGAATCCGAATCGAATCTTTTAGTATTCCAATTCGATTTGAGGGTCGAATCAGAAATCGTAAAAATTCTAAGTATTCGAAAGAATTCGAATCCGGCGACACGAGAAACACACAAGAAACTCGCAAAAAGGTTGATTTTAGAGTTTGCAGTCAATCACGTGACAACATGGCCGCCGCGTACGTAAAAGAAGAATTTCCGTTTGCCTCTTGTTGTTCAAGAAAACTCTGTGTTTTTCTCGCACGTAGCATTCGAAAAACAACAGTGCGCTCTTCTCTCTCTCTCTCTTGGATGATGCTGGCAGGCTGCCTGCAGGTGATGCGCAAGGCCATACGGCGCAGCATGCTCTGTTTCTCTCACTCACGCGAGCACTAGCGAGCGGCCTGCTCGAAAGATAGACGGGCGCCGTGTTTACATCAGTTTCCCTTCATAGCGATGCGTATGCATTACGTGAACAATGCCCATCTCCGAACTCGTATGTAATAAGTGTCGGTCTATTTAAAGCCCAGTGGATACAATAAATGTTATGTTTTGGCCTACTAATGTGCTCGTAAATGACAGCAAGAAGTTTCCTTGCGATGTTATCTTGAAAAGTAGAACAATGCCAAAAGATAAAGATAGGATAGGCCTACCACGCGAGATAAATACTTCGCGTTCAGAAAAGGCTGGATGGATGATGAAGTGTTGTTGATTGCCTGAAGATGTCACGAAGTCTCGAAAACGTGGTAAAAACAATAAAAAACAGCACGGGACCATGAAATTATGGCACTTCTTTATGTTTTCTTTTTCTTTATGTTACTTATTCCGTGTGAGGTGAACCAATTTTGTATTCGGATTCGCGAATCTTTTTGCTTGGGATTTGAGATTCGGATTTGAAATTAAAAATTGGATTTGCACACCCCTATTGAATAATAATATCAATATTAAAAATTTAAAATACATGGGCCTATCGATACCAACCTACTAAAAAAAAACATTTGAAACGGATTTGTTAAATAATATAATTTGTTATTGGTTTAGTTATGGTGCTAAGGCTGGGCATCGATGTTAAAAACAACATCGTCATCAACATCGACGAAGTCAAATTTGCAATGTCGATAAAATTTCAACATTGACATCGAAATTAAACACGTAGTTGATTTTTCAACAAAATAAATGAATTATTGTCCAACTTTCATATCTATAATCGTGCCGAAATAAGAATAAAATCGCAATAATATCGCGTACAAATAGGGTTGCACAATGTCAATTGACTTAAAGAAAACATGTGTATATTGCATTTAAAACTTAAAATTATTTGAATTTTTATATTTGAATTTGAATTGTTATGTAAACGATAACATTTCTTTCTTTCTTTTTCAATTAAAAATGTTTTAATTAGGTAATATTTTATTTTAATTATTATTTATTATGTAGTTATATTATGAATTATAATAGACAAATAGAATATAATAGCTTCTGGGTAACTGAAGCTGAATCGGAGAAAGGGACTGATGACAGCATCGACGATGATGATATGCCACTTAATATGCATTTAACAAGCTTTTAAATAAAAAAAGCTTTTGTCACCACAACATTTAAAAAATAAATATACTAATTATTTAATGAAATAAAATTTATGATTTTTTACATTTGACCGTCAATTGACCAGTCAATTGACCAAATTTGAATTTGACCGGTCAAATCCCATCCCTACGTACAAATCACTAGGAGTTAAAACTCGCTGAGTGCTGACAAATGCAAAATATTTTTGATATATCAATAGTACCCATACAGCACTAAAACTTGCTCTGACAACTATTAAAATGGTGGTTGTTTATTTAGAACCATTTCAAGGTACTAAAAAATAAAAAATAATATTAATGTTGACTCCAGTTCACTTTTTTTTGGTTAAAATGAAATGGTAACATTGACAACTATTGTAGAGCTGTGAAATTATAGCAATAATTTTTTGGCTTTATACTGTTTATAGCATTAATTTTTCCGAAAATAGCATTTATAGCATTAACTCCCCAGGAAGTCGGAAAGCGGGAATTCGAGTCGAATTTGAGTATCAAACTACTCGCGAGTATCGAGTCGAGTAGTAAACAAAAATCATCAAATCTCATATCAAGTTTTTTTTGGTATTTATGTAGGCCCTAAGTATGTATGCAATCTAATTACCTACCAAATTAATATTGTGCAGCTTCAAAATGCATTAGCTTTTAGCATAGCCTTTGCCAAAAAAATTCCACAATTACTATTTTACAAGGTACAAACAAGGTAGTAAATTCAAATTCAAAACTGCCTTCACCAACACAAGTGCAATAAATTAAATAAATGAAGTGATATTAAGTACTTGAAGACACCCACATATTAAAGCAATTGGGGTCTCCCCCCCCCCCCCCCCCCCCCCTCCAACATACTATATAGTAAGGAGCAAGCTACAAAACTACATTCATCACCAGATGATGTTAATAGGGAATATTCCACTTCCGCCAAATACTGTACGAATAGATTTTTTAGAAGAAGTATTTCGTCCCGATTACAAATATGTACTTTGTTTTTCCGTGAAATAATAATCCAGTGATTTATAGCCGTTTTAAAAGCAGCACTTTTTTAAAGCGGCAAAAACGACTGTGACGTCAGAACTGTGTTGATCCAACGCCGTCTGGATAAACATACATCCAGACCAAAGATGTTGGAATAGTATTATAGTAGGATCGAGATATACTATCAGACGGCGGTGTTTTAAACAAAGCAGCGCCTAGCGTAGCCTACAGTAATGTAAACAGATGGCGGACATTTTACATTTAACGCCTAGCCAGAAAACGAGAAAAGTTGACATTGCAATCAAAGAACAAAACTGAAACAGTCCTAGGTCTAGGCCTAGACGTAGAAAATTATTTATAATATAACAGTCTAGGCCAATCGTTCCTGTAGGATATAGGCATTGGTATGTGAATACTAAAATTACTCACTTGACAAGCCCTAGGCTTAACTTGCCAACCCTAGGCCTGCACGTTCATGTTCTGACACACATCCCGCACAAAAACCTTACTCAAGAACCTTTGACTAATTAAAGCCTATTGTAGATAATGAATACCATGATAGTCCTAGGCTATGCAAAAACTCAAGACAAAATGCTCGTTATTCTTTATCACAATGATCTCGCGAAATCTCCTGTCACACACGAAAAAAGAAAAACAAAAGACTATGAAAATGTACATCCCTGTGGAGTTGTTTGTGTTGAGCGGATGGGCGAGCACCGCCGTCTGTATGTGAATATGTACAAATATACGTACATTTAGTTTCCAATTGGCCTTGACTCAACACAGTTATGACGTAGTACCGTCCAAAGATGGTGCACGCTCGTTTTTGGCGCGCAAACTGGGGGACCCATTTAATTCTTGTTTAAATTACACAAAAAACATTTTTTTTAAATAAAAAATAGTGCAGTGACTATTAAGACATGAATAAGAATTAAAATAAAATATAAAATATTAAGTGGAATATTCCCAATTCTTGCATTTATGTCACTGGTGTCCAACGCGTAATCTACTGTCAAGTGTCTACATGTAATTTTCATTATCGCAATGGAGCCCTAAGTGTCAAGAGTATAAACACTGGAAACGTCCAGCTGGGACCTTGCTTGCTTGCCTTCCCGTACTAAACTGATGAGCTGGCATAGAGCGCTTGCGCAACCGGCCAGCTGCTGTGGAACTGGGGTGAGGAGTCATGTGACGTGGTGACCTTGAGACATCGCAGTGACTGCAGTCTATGCTCCGATTTTATCTTATCCACATGATTACACACTGCTACTCTAGCCATGTCATAAAATACAGTTGCAAGATAAAAATATATTAGCCACCCGGTAAAACTATTTCAGTTGTTGTTTTCAGTAATAATATGTTTGGAATTGATTTATGATATCACTTGTACAATACGACTTTCAGATTAAATTTCAAAACTATGTTATTTCGCACACATAGCTCGGAGATGGGCACCATATTTCCCACAACAATAATTATGAAATTCGGGCTCTACGGTTGGTCTAGTAGCAGAGTTTGATGGGGGGGGGGGTCAAAGACCGCGATCTTCCCATGGCTCTCTGGCAGTCTGGCACTAATGCTCGGGAGGAATGTGCATGTATCAACACTAACGGCGGTCGGACGAATGTGTTGAGCTGTCTTTAATCATATTGATGATTTTGTACAACTTTCTCGTCGACCTGCTTGTAAAATTACGACAGATACTTAGCATTGGAGGCTTCCAAAATTTATTTTCTTCCAAATTAGTTGGCGTGCTTCTTTTTTTACGACTTGTGTCACGAGATTCCCATCACTTGGTGCTTGCATCTGCCAAAATGCACGCCGCGAACGTCGTAAACCACGCGCACGCGCGTGGTGGGGGTAGATGCACTGAAGAACCCAAGCCTCTGGTACATGTGCACCGACCTCGAGTGCATGTGTACCGAGGTTGCAACAACAATCTCTTCGCATTCCACACATTTTTGTCCGTCTCCCGTCCGGCCAGCCAAGTGACGATGACTGTAGAGAGGCGATGTGGAAATTGACAAATGATGGCGCGGCCTTCCCATAAGTCGCGCGTATTTTGCGAATTATATCATTTATCGTGTCTATATCGCGCATATTAGCATTTATCGCTTTAAAATGCCGATATCGCATTAATTTGCGAAAATTAAAATTGCATTTTTGGCTTCCAAACATCATGAAACGTAAAGAAATGAAAAAAAAGTTGAAAAAAACAATTTTTCGCGCATATCGCAATAACGATATTTTCATGCCTCTAACAATTAGTTTTAGTGATACAGTCAAAGTTCATTACAACGAACGCCAGGGGATCCTGCAATTATTTTGTTATAATAATTATTTCGTTAAAATGATCAGTCATTTTTAGGGATGTGCGAACCCGCTTTTTTTACTTCGAACTCGAACTCGAACTTTCCCAGTTAAAAAATCCGAACTTCGAACTTTACAAAAAAAATTGATAATTGAAAACCCCCCAACTCGGGTAGGAGTAAACAGGGTCGAGTTATCATCGCCTACTAGCAGTCGCGTGCGCTTGGCTGCGGGCGAACGACTGTCGCCCTAGGTATGTATTACGTAATACTATGAGATACAATCTGATGATTATTGATTAGTGACATCATCATAGACTCATGATTGGATGAGCGTAGAGAAGATTCCATTCTACTACACTGGAGAAAAAAATCCGGAATGTTTTTTTTTTCTTTTTTTTTGCATTTTTGCATTTTTGTGTGTTTGTCTACAGGATTCCGGCTAAACCGATACTCCAATTGCGATGAAATTTTGTGGAGGCCTTCGAAATCTCTGAACTTAGAACTCCCACGTTTTTTAGCATAATCGAAAAATTATTACTCATGAAAATGGCAGTTTTACGATTTTTATTTTATTTTCCAAAAATTTATTTTACTTTTAACACCTACATGCTTTATCCGATTTTAATAATTTTTTCGCAGAACCGTAATTTTATGAATTAAGATATTCGTGTGAAATTTGAGCGCAATCAAAAAATTATTTCTCATGAAAATCAAAATTTTTCTTTTTTTTCTTTTTTAAACATTTCTTTGACTAATAACACCTACTTGCTTTATCCTATTGTAATGGTTTTTTCACAGAACTTTAATTTTATGAATTAATATATTCGTGTTAAATTTGAGCTCAATCGAATAATTATTTCTTATGAAAATTGCAATTTTACGATTTTTTCTTTTTTTTTAAATTACGATTATTTAAAACATATTTAAAATTTAAGTTAATCTTTTATTTTATCTTATTTAATTAAAAAAAATTCTTCGACTTAGTAATGATTTTTCACAGAACAACAGAAAATCCGCTTAACACATGGCAGCACAGTGCACCAATTACGCTCATCCAACAACGCGCCTGAAAAAGCGTTTGCGAAGCTTCCTAATATTTTTAATTAGTAGTTGCGTACAGTATGACTTTTCTATTTGGTAAATTGCATTATATTTTAATACTTGTGTAAAATGGACTACACGGTGAAAACTGTTGGTATTAACTGCAGCTATTGCTAGGTACGTATTTGTTGTTATGTTGTCCAAATAAATTGAAAATTGAAATCAAAGTTTTTCATATGATTTGGCTATTTTTAATATGGTATCAACTATCAAGGTTTGCACAGCCCTATGTAATTCATCATCATAATCTGTTGCAACGTCCAACTCTGTGTTGGGGTGTGATGATAGATATGCCTCTCCATCTTCTTCTCTCTTGCCACCACTCTATGTTATTAATTATCAACTCTGTAGTATATATTATGTATTTGACGGTTTTTATTTCATCAGACGGTGAACTTTGAGAAAAAGTTTTCCTCGCTGCCAGAGTTCAACCCAAAGGAATGCCAATCCCCGAGCGCAATCTCCGTACCGTCGAGTCCGTTCGTGCAGAACTATCGCAAGAAGCAGTCGCGCTTGTCCATCACCGAAGACGAGATCGAGTCGGACGCAACTGTATCGGCAACACCCAAGTCCTCTAAACTCATTGGTAGCTCGTTCTTCGGGCCAGACTTTAATCCGGAAGCATTCAGAGGTGTGTGCCAATAGAGAGGATTATTAAGAATGAATAAATGGCATACTCTTGGGTTGTAAGTGGTGACCACTGAGCTACATATCTTTAGGTGATTTCCCGAACATGGCTTTTCTGGTTGCTTTATGCCCGCAGGTCAGAGGGATGCTGACTGAATGCGTCTTGGCTCTAGGCCCTTGAGAAAATCTCTTATGTGATGAGATCTGTTACAATCTGTTAGGCTAGTTCTCCAGCCTACCAAGGTCTGCTTGTTTGTATAAGCACCACCAATGCTATCCAGAACTGCAAATAGATTAAATGAAATGAACCTACCAAGGTCTGCTTGTTTGTACAAGCACCACCAATGCTATCCAGAACTGCAAATAGATTAAATGAAATGAAACCTTTCTTAGGTCATTGAATGGGTAACTTAGACGTTTGCATCGCATTCACCCGTCGTCTGTCTGAACTGCGTACATAAAGCGACTATAAATATAGCATCATGGCATGCACGCGAGAAATCACCTGAAGCTATGTAGCACTGTTTTGACGACCCTACAAATTAACTCGAAATAAAGCTGAAAAGCTGTGTGTGTGTGCTTTGTTACTAATACCTGGGGGCCTATTCTCAAATATCAAGTGAGTTTTCTCACTATGTGAAAAGGACGTGGCTTGTGAGTACACTCGCTTCTCGACTCGTTTCGTCCAGTTGTTATTCTCAAATCACGATTTTGCACTTATTGTGTTTGAATGCACTCACTCACTCTCACATTTGAAACACCATGTGAGACTGGCCTCAGTGGCTCTCTCACAATTTGACATTATTGAAAAATGGAAGTAGACAAATTCATTTGAGCTGTTGGAAGACTAAAACAATAATATAATGATAATCCAATAATCCCGATCTGCTAGTAGGCCTTCGCCTTTAAGCCATAATCCTAGCACAACACTAGACTCCTAGTCTCTCGGAGGCTGGCTTTTGACTGACTTATGTTCACAATCAAAGGCTTAAAAAACATGATTTCAACTAGATAGTTCGTCGAACATCAGCATTGTGGCTCGTTGGTCTTGTGGTAAGCGTATCTGCTTCCAATGCAGAAGGTCCAGGGTTCAATTCCCGTCAAAGTCAGAAGTTTTTTAACTTCTGATTTGGACTCAAGTCCATCAGTTCTTGTCTTAGGAGTTTGTAAACGGTGACTTTGGAGCCGTCCTAGCAACGAAGCACATAATAAATTCAGAGTTTCTCGATTTGTATAGTCGGGAAACACTCCCGTAGGTGGAATTGTTAATATTTAATACAATCCAGAAATTAAAAAAATCATTCAAGTTCTATAATGTAACTACAATACAGTTAAGTTAAATAGTTACCGTCTCGGTGGTCTAGTTGGCTAGGGCGTCCACCCGGAAAGTGGGAGACTCGGGTTCGTACCCCGATCGGTATGGATTTTTTATTTCTGGATTGTATTTAATATTAAAAATTCAGAGTTGTTCTGAATCGGCCTTGTTGATTCTGGCGTTGATTCGCGGGTGTTTGCACTGTCCATACCACTGATTGCTATATTTCCTATTAAAAATATTGATCTTTGGTTGGTTATCGCTCACTCGTTGATAGCATCGGGGCCTACAGGGTTGGCTTGGTCACTTTGATTTACTGTCCCCCACTGAAAATCAGTTATATAACTGAGTGGGTAGACTCTAAATACAATTTATTATTATCATTATTTATTCAATAAAAATTTGAAACGAACTTGAAACAAACTCGAACCTTAAAGGTTAATCTTAAGCTAGGGTCCCAGGCTTATATCTCACCCAATAATAATGTTACAAGAATCAAATACAGTGTTTGTGGTTGGGGAAAGGCGAGAGGAGACCAACAGTTACCTTAAAGGATGTAGGTAGCTGCTTGAGACAAAGTACACATATATTTATTAACAATTAACAATTCACACAAAAATGTTGAAACGTTTCGGCCTACGCGGCCTTGGTCACCGACCATTGGAGAAGAACTTACAACTAACAAACAAACAAAAACTAACATTTAAACATTATTTACAGTTATATTTGGATGAGCGTAGCGAGCGAAGAGAAGACTTCAATTTCACTGACCCCTCAAAAAATTTAGCTCCAATGTTTTTTTGTTTTTTGTTTTTTTTGTTTGTATTTCTGTCTTGTTTGTTTGCTCTCTACCGGGCAAACAGCATATCGATGGTGAAGAACCAATACCTTCTATCTGCCAAAAAGCAAATTGTTCAGGAGAGCATTAAAACTGATTTAAAAAAAGTTAACTAGTTGGGGGTGGCAGGTAGGAGATATTGATGTAAGGTAGTAAGTACTATGTCTCTTTTGGAGATGTTTAAGCATTGTTAGATAGGAGCTAAAAGCACCAAAAAAATCGAAATAATTTTCTGTATCCATAGACACCAACATCTCATTTTTGCAGAAAATGGCAGATAGAAGGTATTGGTTCTTCACCATCGATATCCGATCTTGATGAAAATTGGAGGGGACCTTCGAAATCTCTGAACTTAGACTTGCTACGTTTTTGGGTACAATCGAAGAAATATTTCTCATGAATATCGTACTTTTACAATTTTTTTCGATTTTTAGTGCAATATTTTCGTGACATTTGGGCCGATTCTGACCAAACGGGTGGGGCTACAACGTTCATATTTCACATGGACATTAAGGTAATGGTGATGTATTGCTTTTTGAAAGAAAAAGTTGAAAAAGTTAGCCAGAATCTATAGAAATAAAGCTTTTAATATAAGTTTTTTTGATTTTTAGTGCGATATTTTTGTGACATTTGGGCCAATTTTGACCAAACGGGTGGGGCTTCAACGTTCATATTATACCTGGACATTAAGGTTATAGTGATGTAGTACCTTTTGAAAGAAAAAGTTGAAAAAGTTAGCCAGAAGCCATAGAAATAAAGCTTTTAATATAAGTTGTTTACGGTAAATCCCGTATTACGGTACGTTGTACGGTCTCGCATATAATACGGGTAGTGATTTTGAGAAGAGAAAACGAGAAAAAATACAAAAAATACAAAAATAATGAAGCTGGCAAAATAAAAATAAAGTTTTAAAATGTGTTATAAGTTGATATTATACCTTAGTTTGGTGAGTATTTTTCCTAGGCCTAGGCCTAGACTCAAGCAAAAGTGTGGGCCTAGAGCTTAAGCCTAGGCCTAGCCCAAACATCACATCGACTAGGGGCCTAGGCCTAGGCCTAGGCCCTCGCAAGTCTACAGCCTAGGCCCTACGGGTGTAAAAAGTAGGCCAAGGCTGCGTGCTAACGGCGAATTTTATTATCCAATTCCGAAACTTCATTTTTTTCACTGATTCTTCTTTTGTATGATAACGCTTACCACGTAATTTATTACGATAAACAATAACAGGACTTGGATGCGAGGACAGGGAGACGTGAATTTCTACACGGCGTCGAAAATAAACATCCTTTATTGGTTTTCTTGCGACTATATCACTGATTTCCGATCAACTATCCTGAAGAAAGAATGTGGAGAATATTTCATTTGAACACTTTTTTACATCTTTTAAAACTCGTAGTTGGCGTGGTTTGACACTTTTGATGTTTCAGTTTCTTCCATCTTTGCTAGCGTCTCTGAAGGTCAAACTCACCATCACCGAGCGTTGCGATTGGAGGAAACGCGTTTGCCATAGAGGGCGCTAGTGAGCGTACGCGTGGCGCGCTCTGTCGGCCATCGTTGGAACTCGTTGTAGGGCGCGGGATATTCAAACGTGTTGAAATAGCATTGGAAATGTCTAGTCCGCGCATATAATACGAGTGCGAATTTGGAGGAATTTTTTTCGGATAAAAACCCCGTACTATATTCGGGCCAATACGGTAATAACCAATTGACAGGTAACAATAGAAACTTGACAACAATCACCTACATTGCGTTGGCAACAAAACAAAGCACTTGCAAAAGTAAAGATATCCCACGCAAACTAAAAACTTTAAAAAGCTCATCCATCAACGCGGCGGGACTTTAGCGTTTTCCTAGTACAATACAAGGCGCTGTTGGGGTGAGTAGGTGGCGGTGTGCAGATGGGATGTCTACCTCAGATTGAGGTTAGGCTTTTGACGCGAGCTGGTGATGATTTGGTGCGCCAATTCCCATTGTTTCAGGTGTTCCTCATTGCATGATGGGGGCAACGACTTCACTACCCTTGTGGTGTAACAGTTGTCAAAGTCTCTGTTGTGGGTGCCTGCGTGTTGGGCCACCGGTTTCAGGTCTAGTTTTTTGACAGTGTCCTGTCTGTGCTCATTCATTCTTGTGCTCAGAGATTTAGTGGTGAGGCCTATGTACTCGACTGGGCATAGCTGGCACTGTAGTTGGTATATCAGGTTAACAATTTAACTACAATTGCTAACTTCAGTTGGTATATCAGGTTAACAATTTAACTACAATTGTAACTAATGCCATATGCCGGAGTACATAGGCCTCCCACTAACTCTCTGAGCAAAAGAATGGGG
>JAMZAV010007126.1:0-34484 GCA_024449915.1 Sweltsa coloradensis | reverse complement strand
GGTGGAATTTGAATTCAAGCCACCCTTTCAAGTTTTTTTTTCAACTGGGTTTGGTTTGGTCCTCCCTTTCCGCCCGCTGGGGACGGGGTTTCGAGGGGGGGGAACTTTTGGCCGTATCCCCGAGGGCGGGACTAAAAACCTCAAATTTTATACTCTCAAACTCACGGTATATAAAAAAACACGGAAAAAAATTTTTTATAATTTTTTCCCCCAAAAGAGGTACCCCTATTGGGGTGACTGGAGGGCAGATGAGTGATCATACTAAAAGAGTCGTAGTCCTCCAAAACCCCAATTGTTCCAGTAACTGTCAAGCAGAGCTTTTTTTTACAAAGCAGGTGGGGGCACAATGTGGTTTTGAAAACGGGGGTTTGTTTTTTTTAGAGGGTCCTACCTACTGCATAAAAACACGAGGGGCCTAAACCCTCTGCAAAAAACACCAACCCAACTTTGGGAAAAGTATTTTACCTCTTTACCATTACCTTATTACAAGTTTGTTCATCCAGATCCTCCAGAGATGCCCTTGCAGTGTATCCCTCTACTCGGGTGACTGGGGGCAGATGAAGATTTTTGCCGTACGTCCCCGGGAATATCGTTCCTGTAATGTCAAAACAGAGCTTTATTACACTAAAGCAGGGGAGGCTTTAAAAGGTTTTCTCCCAACATTGGGGGTTTTTTTAGAGGGCCCTCCCTTTACGCAAAAAACATGGGGGCCTAAAGCCTTGCAAAACCACACCAACCACATTGACATTGTTTTTTCCCTCTTTCCCATTACCTATCTTAAAAGTTTGTTCATCCAGTTTCCCCCGGAGAGCCCTTTTTTTAGTGTACCCCTTACTCGGTGATGGCTGGCGATGATCATGGGTACTAGAAATGTCCGTACTTTCCTCCAGAATATCTTTCCTGTAACTGTCTAAGCAGAGTTTTATTAACTAAGCAGGCGGGGCCCTCCCAATGTCTTCGCAAACTTGGTTTGGTTTTTAGGGGGGCCTACCTATCAATGAAACACGGGGGGCCCTATATGCCTCTGAAAAAACCCACCCCAATCCACTTTGGACACTGTTTTTTTACCCTTTTTTCCCATTACCTATCTTACAATTTTGTTCACCCAAGATTTTTCCCAAAGGATGACCTTGAGTGTATCCCTCTACCGGTGATGGCTGGCAGATGACCCATACAGAAGATGCCGTACGCCCCACCAGAAACCCGGAATCCTGAACGCCCTTAAGCAGAGATTTTTACAAAAGCAGGCGGGGGCATACAATGTCTTCTGAACCCTTGGTGTGTTTTTAGGGGCCCTACCTACTGCAAAAAACACGAGGGGCCAAAAAAAGGGCCTCTGAAACCCACCCCAAAATCCACAGGAAAATCGTTTTTTTTCCCTTTTTTACCTTTAAACCAAATTTAAACAATTTTGTTCATCCAGTTTCCCCCGGAGATGCCCTTTTGTAGTGAATCCCTCTATTGGTGACTGGCGGGCGATGATAATACTAGAAGATGTCCTTTACGTCCCCCAAAATATTTTTCCCTGTAACTGTCTAAGAAAGAGATTTTATTCAAAAAGGCAGGTGGGGCTTTACAATGTTTTTCTGCAACATTGGTGTGTTTTTAGGGGGGTTCCTACCAAATGCAAGAAACAGGGGGGCCTATAAGCCTCTGCAAACCAAAACCAATCCACATGACATTGTATTTTCCTTTTTACCTTTACCTATTTTACAAGTTTCTTCATCAAGATCCCCCGGGAGATGCCCCCTTAGTGTTTCCCTATCCTGGGACTGGCTGGCAGATGATAAATACTAGAAAAATGTCCGTACGTCCCCAGAATATCGTTCCTGTAACGTCAAAGCAGAGCTTTTATTACACTAAGCAGGCAAGGATACAAGTCTTCTGAAAAACATTGGTGTTTTTTTAAGGGTCCTACCACTAATAAAAACACGGGGGGCCCTTCCCAAAGGGCCCTCTGCAAACCACACCAATCCACTTTGACTTTGTTTTTTTACCTTTTTTACCATTACCTATTTACAATTTTGTTAATCCAGTTTTTCCCCCGGAGAGACCTTGTAGTGAAATTCCCTCTACTCGGTGACGGGATGGCAGAGATCATACTAGAAGGTCCTACGCCCTCCCAGGTATCGTTCCGGGAATGTCTAAGCAGATTTTTTTATTACACTAAGCAGGCGAGGCATCCCAATGTTTTTTGAAAACTTTGGTGTGTTTTTTAGGGGGTCCTCCCCTACTGAATGAAACCCGGGGGGCCCTAAACCCTCTGAAAACCCACCCCAAATCCACTTTGGGCCCATTGTATTTTACCTCTTTACCATTCCCTATTTTTAAACAAGTTTTTTCATCCAGATTCCCCCCAAAAGATGCCCCTTGTGGTACCCCTTTCAATCGGTGACTGGCTGGCAGATGAGATGTCATATAGAAGATGCCCGTACGTCCCCCAGAATATCGTTCCTGAAAAACTGTCTAAGAAAGAGCTTTTTTTATACAAAGGCAGGCTGAGGCTTACAAGGTTTTTCAAAAACTTTGGTTTTGGTGTTTTTAGAGGGTCCTACCTATTTAAAATAAAACCACGAGCGGCCTAAACCCTCTGAAAACCCAAAACCCCCAACCCAAACATGACTTTGGTATTTTTCCCTTTTTAACCATTCCCTATTTTACAAGTTTCTTCATCCAAGATTCCCCCAGAGATGCCCTTGTAGTGTATCCCACGGACCCCGGTGACGGGGCTGGAGATAAAGATGATCATACTAGAAGATGCTTTTTAACGTCCCCCGGGAATATGGGTTAAATGAAACGTCTCCCCCGCGATTTTTATTACATAAGCAGGGAGGCAAAAAGGTCTTTTTGAAACCCTTTGGGTGTGTTTTTAGGGGGCCCTCCTACTGAATGAAACACAGGGGCCTACAACCCTCGCAAACACCCCAACCCCACACTGACATTTTTTTACCTTCTTTACCATTCCCCTTTACCTATCTTACAAGTTTTTCATCCAGTTCCTCCGGAGTTGACCTTGTAGTGTATCCCTCTTACTGGGTTGACTGGGGGGGCGGGATGAGTTTGATCCCCACTAGAATTTTCCGTACGTCCCCCAAAATTTTACCGTTCCTGTCTGCCCTTAGCTTTGGGCACCTATTTAAAAAAAAATTTTTCCCAACTGAAATTTAAAATTTCCCCTTCCTTTACCCCTTTCACCTTAAAATTTAAATGAAATTAGTGGGGCTACTTAAAAGTTTTTTGTAGGTAGGGTTGTATTTAAAATACTTTTTTTGTTGCGTCCCGGGTAACGTCTAAAGTGGGTTGAAACCCTTTTGAACCCCTGGAAAGAGGGGATTTTTTTAAATTAACTAGTTTTGACTTTTTTTGAAGTGGGCTTTGGAGAAGGGGCGGAAATGTTTTAAACCAAAATGAGGGTTTGTCTTGCCCCAAGTAAATCGTCCTTGATTCTTCTACGTGAAGTTCTTGGTCTAAAAGGGGTCTGTTCTTCGTGGCGAAGACATTCCACTTTAAAAGGTCGTCGAGAGTTTTACAATCCTGGAAACAAGCACTACAAAGGGGAACATGAAAAACCCAAGGGGAACTGCAGCAGAAACCCTTTCTATCTAGCCCTCCCCTAGTGTGAAAGATTTTTTGGCCGGCACATCCCAAGTTTTTTTAAAACCAAATTGCAAAAATCCCAGGTTAAGAGGACGCAGGCAGCTCTTTTACGGCATACAAATTTTAGACAATTTTAGTTACATCTAGGGCTATTTGAAATTTTAAAAATTGGTGAAAAAGGAAAATTATTTAAAAGGGACTATCCCTAGCACTTTTTTCCCTTTTAAATTTTTAAAAAAAAAAGAAAAAAAAAACCCATTAAATAAATTTTGAATTTCAAAAAATGGTCAAAAAAACCCAAAAAAACTAAGCATTTTTTTGTAGAATTTTGATGGGTAAATATTGAAAATCCGGATTTGAAAAAGGGGAGTACAAAAGTCCTTTATTTTCAAATATGCGAAAAGTTTTTTTCAGTTTTACTTTTAATGATTAAGGGTTTCAGAAAAGGAAAAGCGGCCGAAAAATCCCAAAACACGCCCCGCTTTCCCCGTTTATGGGAAATTTTAAAAAGACCCTCAAGGGCACGGGAATTAACCCCCCAAAGTTTGTTTTCCCTTTTATGAAGAAGGGTTTTATGAGGGATGTTCAGATGATTTTAGTCGTTTAATTTGTCTATGGTCAAGGGGCCGCCAGTGATCTTGGGTTGGAATGGGCGGGGGGGAAAAATGAGTTCCCAAAAAACGCGATATAAAGGGCGAATAAAAAAAAGTATTAAAAATTTTGCAATATAAAATTTTTTTAAATACCTAGTAAGGGTTTTTTAGTAATGTTTTTAACAATTTTGGTGAAATTGATAAAAACACAAAATTTGGATTTTGGCAGTTACTTATTGGATTAGGCATATATAATATTTTGTTTTGGCCCCAACAATGTGTACAATTTTTTTTTAAATTTTAACAAATAAACATACCTAAAAAAACCTTTTTTTTTGAATCATTTTCAAAAATTTGGGCATATTTTTTTTTTCAATACCCAAAGTATTTTGGGTAAAAATTTTTTTTGGATGTTAAAAATCATTTTTGTTTGTGACAACAATGGGACAAAAAATTTTTAAAAAAATCAACAAGTATCTTTAAAATTTAAATTTTCTTCATTGGTAATTTTAAAGTGAAAAATTACTTTATGTTGAAAAAATGCCCTTTCTCTCCGTCTTTTTTTTCAAAATTTTTTTTTTTACAGCAATACAATTTTTTAAAATTTGCCCAAAAAGAAAGTATAAAAATTTATTTTTTCATTCAAAAAATACCCTATTTGGCCCTTTTCCCGATAATCTGAAGAGATTTCATTTCCCAAAAGCTTTCAAAATAGGGGTTTTTTTAAAATGCATTGCAAAAATTTTTTCATTTTTTTAAAAAAAAAAAACCACGTTGGGGGAAAATTTTCACTAAAAAAAAACCCCGCCTGGGGGGGGGTTAAAACACTTTTTTTTTTTTTTAACTCCATTTTTCCTTACCTCTATCCATTGGGTAATGTCAGTTCCTCACATAAAATTTTGTCTTTCTCTTAGAGGCACGAGCTTCCACAACCACTAGTTTTTACCCAAATGAAAAGAATAAATGTTAGGTAGGGTAAAATATGGTTTTTTTACTTGAAATACCCTAAAGGATCTGTTGCAGGGGGGGTCCCAAAAAAGGGGGGGTTCTCGTAGAAATGTTTCAGCTTTGCGAAAGGGGGACAGAAAATTCCCCTTTTCTTCGAAAACCCCCAAAAAATACCGGGAAAATTAGGGCCCCCCGCTAAGGGCAGTAAAATTTGCATTAAAAAAAAGGGAATTTGAACATTTATTTGGGAAATCTTTAATAATTTGCATTAAAAGAAGACCCGAAAAGACAAAAATAGCTTAATCAATTTTATTCAAAATCAAAATATCTTCTCGAAAGTCGGGTATCGCGCCCGTCACGAGTTTGAAAATATATTGAAGTCAAAAACTTTTGGGAGTGACGGCCCGTTAAATGTAAAAATGAAAAAACATTTTTACATATTTTCTTAAAAAAATTTGTACTAAAACAGGCCGTCAAATTTAAATTTAAATTTTTACCATAAAGACAAAAATAGCCCAAACCAGGGGCTATTAAAGGGAAAGGGCCGGTTTGCATAAAAAAGCTCCTAGAAAGGGGCCCCTTTATTCCCAAATTTAAGAAAAATAAAAACAAAAAATCCAGGTTTGGGTGAGACTTATGGAAACTCAAATAAAACACGCTTTTACTAAAGCCCTGCACAGGGGCGTGGGCCCCTATGGTGACGGCACTGCAGGGCTACCTGCTAGGGTGGCCCAGGGCCCGGGAAGGGTCGTCAAGCTCGCTGCCGTAAGCGGCCCCTTTCGGTGGGCCCCAATTTTTTAGGGGGGCATTTTCCCCCTGACATTTTTTAATAAACCCATTTTAAAAGTTGAAAGAAAAAGATAAATCCCCCGGGACCCCTTTCTGAATACTAAAATAAAAATTTAAAAGGGTTTTTTTAAATATAACACAAAAGTAAAATTCAACACTTTTTCCAAAAAATTTACGTTTTACAGGGAAACTGTACTCCCGTAATTTTTCCGTTTTGGGGTTGGGGGTGGGGTCTAAACATGTTTAACTTTAATTTTGCAAATTTAAAAATTTTTTTGACCCGAGTTTCAGGAAGTTTTGTTTTTGTTTTTTAGATATAAAAATTTTAAATATTTCAAAAAGGGCTTTATTTTTGTGAAAACTTTTTTTTACACATGGTGGTTTTTGTTAGGCAATCAATAATTGACAAATTTTTTTACGTTCTAAAAAAAAACTTGTGTATATTCCCCCCCCATAAACAAAAATGGAAAAAACCCTTTACTTGCCATTTTTTAGTTAAAACTGACGAAATAAGGAGTTTTGGTGTAATTTAATTTTTTTAAATTTTCGTTTACCCTTTTAAAATTTAAAAAATTTTGGATGGGCACCCCTGGGGGCGGCCAAAAAGTTATCCCCGCTTACGTTGGCCCTGAAACACAGATATGTAACTATTCACACGCGAGTCACAGTTTGAGTTATAAAACACGAAATGTAGTTTTGAATTAAATATGTAATTATTTTACAAGTAAAAACTTGCAATTACTTGGGTGACACAAAGTTAAAAAATTTCCACTAAAAAAACCCCTCAAAAAAGTTTAAATTTAAAAAAAGGGCCCCATAACTAAAATCCGTAAAATAAACGATGATCAGCGCTAGTATAAATATAAAAATAAAAAACGTATGATATGAAAAACAATTCTCGTTTTTTTCCCAAAAAATAAACGGCCCAAAATAAAAAGTTCGGACTCCCACACACACGGGAAAAGCTCGTCCGTAGCAGGTAGCAAGGCGAGAAACTGTGCCCAGCACTGACGTCAAAAAATATTTTGCACGGGTTGAAAGAAAAGGCCCCCTTTCGGGCCCACAACCCCCAATAGGCATTTTTTTCAAAACCCTTCTGTTCATAAATAATTTTAAGAGGTTTTTTAAAAAATACTTTTTTGGGAAAAAACCGGGCAATGCCTTTAAGCCATTTAAATTCCCCCTTACCAATCAGGATGTTTGCTGGAAATTTTTTTTCCTCAGATTAAAATAGCAATAAGGCCACGCATTGCAGGTGGAATGGGCAGAGAGGGCCGTTAGAACCCCAATAATTTGTTTTCATTTTGTTTAGACAGAAAAATTTTTTTGATTGATTATTGTAGAGGGTCACTAGTAGATTGGAAATCGCGAGTATATATTTTTTCTATGTTGGGTTCTTGGAGCCAAATTTGGATTTTGTAATTTTCATACTTTTGGCGATAACTTCTCCAATATCGCGCGAATCGAAAAAATTTAAATTGCATTTCCATTTGATTGTTCAATAGAAATAGGATAACAACGGTTAGATTTGGTTTGTAGTTGAAATGTACAGTCACTGACAAAAGTTCTGATAACATGTGTTTATTTTACAATACACGACCTGTTCCTAATGTGGAAAGTTTTTTTGCGAATTATTCATTTGGAACTATAAGTTATGAAATCTAATTACGTATCTTTTGAATGGACTAGCGTTTTTGTATCTTTTAAAACTATGGAAAAATAGGGGTGGTTTAGAAATCTCGTCGATTTTGAGCATAGAGATTTATGCTGCGAAATCTCAAACCTGTGTATCTTTTGAGAGGTTTGGTAGTATTCAAGAAGGCGGTGGAAACTCTTTTAGCAAAGTGATTGTTCTAAAAAGACAGTTAAACCATGGAGTTATAAACTCCATGGTTAAACGATGGATGGTAATGAATATGGGAGGAAAATGGATTTAAATGTGAAATAGAACGAGCCTTAATTTGGTAAGATGACTACTAAACAATATGTATTTTAAAAGGGACCACAGGACTTTCACTAGTTTAAACCTATGCGTTTTGACCTCACATGTGTTTAAAATTTTACATAAACTATCTCGCATCAGTTGAAAATACTTTTTTTTGTAGCCATAGAGATTAAGTTTTTATTGTAGCTATATAGTCCGGGGTCTATACGCAAATTTGAGGTCGAACCTAGAACAAATTGCAACAGAAGCGAATTTGGTATCATTGGATTCAGAAAAAAACTTAATAACCCATAAAGAAACCCCTAAAATCCCCATAGGGTGGGTGGGTCTAATCATCCCCTAAATGAAAATGTAATAAAATTGAATTTAAAAAAAATGAGTTTTTGAAACCTAGTATCCATGGTATGTAATCAAAGCTTTTTCAAGGGTTTTTCAAATAAAAAATATGACAATTGTTCAAAATTAATTTTGTGTCCAGCAGAGGTCAATGAAGGTCAAATTTTATATTTTTTCAATGTAATTTTGGTAAACGTTTTTCTATTGGCACAATAATGTTTTATGATTGTCTCATTGTTGTAAATAATTAGTAAATAGGCCACACTTGATACGGTATAAGTCAATCATGGCAGAAAAAAGGTTATTATTACAACCTGTAGGGCCATGAACCTACGAGTATGTAGTCAAAAATCTGTTTACTTACGTTAAGGCGCACTCAAATCATGTTACGTAATAATGTAATTCGCCGATAGAGGTTTCTCAAGTACTACACATCAAGACTATATTTTGGGACGTACCTGGATCAAAACCCACACTTTAAAATCCTTACTGAAGATTTTATTCATGGATTTTCTTAAATATATTTGTTAAAATCACAGATTAAGCCCCTTAATATAGCCCTAAGATATGTTATTTCCACCAAATTTACACCCCATAAGTAGTAGGCATTGAGGTTGTCTACGGGGAGATTTTATTTTGCAAAATCTAGTACCTAGGTGCCCGCTATAGGGTACTGTACACTCAGGTACCTCGTTAAAAAAACAAGTTTTTTGCGTTTTCGGTATGTTTCCAAGCCTCCATGAAACGTGAAATGAAATTTGAATACGTCATAATCAGACCTATTTAGGTACATGACAACCCATGCTAATTTTGGTTGGGGTGCGAACCGTGCGGTCATTCCTTCTGAGTTAAATATGGGATGAAATATTATCAAAAAACGCTTATTTAACTCCTTTGAATTAGGCACCTGGCAGACGAGGTACCTGAGTGTACAGTACCCTATAGCGGGCACCTAGGTACTAGATTTTGCAAAATAAAATCTCCCCGTAGACAACCTCAATGCCTACTACTTATGGGGTGTAAATTTGGTGGAAATAACATATCTTAGGGCTATATTAAGGGGCTTAATCTGTGATTTTAACAAATATATTTAAGAAAATCCATGAATAAAATCTTCAGTAAGGATTTTAAAGTGTGGGTTTTGATCCAGGTACGTCCCAAAATATAGTCTTGATGTGTAGTACTTGAGAAACCTCTATCGGCGAATTACATTATTACGTAACATGATTTGAGTGCGCCTTAACGTAAGTAAACAGATTTTTGACTACATACTCGTAGGTTCATGGCCCTACAGGTTGTAATAATAACCTTTTTTCTGCCATGATTGACTTATACCGTATCAAGTGTGGCCTATTTACTAATTATTTACAACAATGAGACAATCATAAAACATTATTGTGCCAATAGAAAAACGTTTACCAAAATTACATTGAAAAAATATAAAATTTGACCTTCATTGACCTCTGCTGGACACAAAATTAATTTTGAACAATTGTCATATTTTTTATTCGAAAAACCCTTGAAAAAGCTTTGATTACATACCATGGATACTAGGTTTCAAAAACTCATTTTTTTTAAATTCAATTTTATTACATTTTCATTTAGGGGATGATTAGACCCACCCACCCTATGGGGATTTTAGGGGTTTCTTTATGGGTTATTAAGTTTTTTTCTGAATCCAATGATACCAAATTCGCTTCTGTTGCAATTTGTTCTAGGTTCGACCTCAAATTTGCGTATAGACCCCGGACTATATAGCTACAATAAAAACTTAATCTCTATGGCTACAAAAAAAGGTATTTTCAACTGATGCGAGATAGTTTATGTAAAAATTTTAAACACATGTGAGGTCAAAACGCATAGGTTTAAACTAGTGAAAGTCCTGTGGTCCCTTTTAAAATACATATTGTTTAGTAGTCATCTTACCAAATTAAGGCTCGGCCTATTTCACATTTAAATCCATTTTCCTCCCGTATTCATTACCATCCATCGTTTAACTGTCTTTTTACAACAATCACTTTGCTAAAAGAGTTCCCACCGCCTTCTTGAATACTACCAAACCTCTCAAAAGATACACAGGTTTGAGATTTCGCAGCATAAAATCTCTATGCTCAAAATCGACGAGATTTCTAAACCACCCCTATTTTCCATAGTTTTATAGATACAATAACGCTAGTCCATTCAAAAGATACGTAATTAGATTTCATGACTTATAGTTCCAAATGAATAATTCGCAAAAAAACTTTCCACATTAGGAACAGGTCGTGTATTGTAAAATAAACACATGTTATCAGAACTTTTGTCAGTGACTGTACATTTCAACTATAAACCAAATCTTACCGTTGTTATCTTATTTCTATTGAACAATCAAATGGAAATGCAATTTAAATTTTTTCGATTCACGCGATATTGGAGAAGTTATCGCCAAAAGTATGAAAATTACAAAATCCAAATTTGGCTCCAAGAACCCAACATAGAAAAAATATATACTCGCGATTTCTCATCTACTAGTGACCCTCTACAATAATCAATCATAAAAAATCTGTCTCAACAAAATGCAAACGGATATTCGATTCTAAACTGGACTAGAGTGATAGAGGCTTCAAATTAGTCAAAGAAAACAACAAGTTACTAGGCCAATGTTAATAAAAAATAAAAATAAAATCTTCCTCAGATCATTTATTAGCTGTAAATGAAAAAAAAAATTCTACATGTAAAATACTAGGAAAACGCTAAAGTCCCGTTGCGTTGTTGAGCGAGCATCGGTACGTGCAACACGACCCGAGTACGACATTCCCATAATGTTACACACCAATAAGTCTTTAAGGTCTTGACCGATTTAGCTGAAAATTTGTAAAATAGGAGAGAATGGATAAAATCCACCGCCATCTAGAGGACCTTGACATCATTTCTTTGGGAAAAATATTTTAACTCTTGATTACTTCTAGGTGGCAGTGCATAGTGACCAGAATTCTCGTGCGACTTTTCGTTGCCATGGTAACGTTACTTTTGTTATAATGTTATTTCCATCTACACTACTTATAGGATCAAAATAAAATTAAAATATTCGTGACCGGACGGACATTCTAAATGATTTGGCTACCTCAGATTTTGTCGCCGTTTAGTTTTTAAAAAAACTTTAGATTAACTTTAATGTAACTTTATAACTTTTTGAACGATTTTGCCACAAAACTAAAGGCATTCAATCGGGAACGAAGCTTGCGGATGGTCAAAATTTCAACTCGATCCGAGCCTCCGTTCGACCGCTATCATGAGCCAAAAAAGCTGCGCGACTTTCCGTTGCCATGGTAACGGTACTTTGTTAAAATGTAATTTCCATCTACACTACTTATCGGATCAAAATAAAATTAACATATTCGTGACGGGACGGACATTCTAAATGATTTGGCCACCTCAGATTTTGTCGCCGTTTAGTTTGAAAAAAAAATTTTCGATTAACTTTAATGTAACTTTTTAACTTTTTGAACGATTTTGCCACAAAACTATACAGCAACCCGCATAAGTGGTATGTACATGTGTGCAAAATTTCAGGTCGATCAGAGAAACGGTGCGACCTGTACCGAAGCAGTAACAGGGAAAAAAAAACAAAAAAAAAACAGACATTCGAGCCATAAGAGTCAAGTGGAGACGCTCGCTACGCTCGCTCAATTATGTAGAATATATTCTACATTTGGCCTACATACTCTTCAGTAGAATATACGCGTAGATTACGCATTTTCTACGCTCTACTGACCCAACCCTGGAAACCGGGTTGAATCACTTGGTTTCGAAAACGTGATAACATAACACAGTTTTCCCCCGTCTGGGCCCGGGGTAGAATTGGCCCAGAGCATGGATGGCTCTGCTAATCGTTTATACTGTTGGACGAATCAGACAAATATTCCTCGAGTGTGGAACATGTAACAAACAGTATCACCGTACTTGTGTTAAGATGAAGCCACTGGATTACAAGAAAATGATAGCCGCTCATCGTGTTTGGACTTGTTGGGAGTGTGCACTGCCTCAATTTACCAACTCTTTTTTTAACGATTCTGGCACTTCTTGTTCGACAAGTTATGATATTCAAGATTTAAATTCACATAGAGCTGAATCAGGTCTGAGGATGCTGCAATTTAATGCGAGAAGCCTAAAGAACGGTAAGAAACTGCCAGATACACTTCTCTTTATCCACTCTCACAATGCAGATATTGTGTGCGTTTGTGAAACATGGCTCAATTCAAAAATACATGACAATGAACTTTTCCCTGATACCAACAATGTTATATTTCGGAAAGACAGACAAAATCGGACAGGGGTGGCGTTCTAGTAGCCATAAAGCCGGAATTGCACCCTATTTGCATGTCAAGTCTTGAACATGAAGATGCTGAATGCATTTGGGTGAAAATATCAACAAATGATAAGACATTTCTAATTGGTTCTGTTTACCGTTCTCCAAATTCATCTGATGATTGTAATAAAGCATTACTGAACTCACTAAACAGTATAGCAGATGTAAGTCAAAATTATACAGATATTATTTTGTGTGGAGACTTTAATCTTGATGTAATATGGTGTAACATTCCTTGTGCACACAATGCGATAGCTGAGGAATTCGTGTCTTGCTTTTATGATCTACTCCTCTCCCAACTTATTAATAAACCAACCAGAATAACAGCAACGACTAGTTCAACTCTTGATCTCTTACTGTGCAGCAATACCGAACTTTTAGAGAATATTACTGTTGTGGAAGGTGTTAGTGATCATTATGCAATCACAGCTACAATTAGAGTTAAGTCTCCAAAACAAAAGAAGCTGAAAACGGAGGTATACAATTACCAAGCAGCTGACTGGAATTTACTCTCTGAACTTCTTGCGGATAGGCTACTATAGTCCGTGGAACAAGCTGCTAAAACTATAGGAAACATTTCAAATCCGGAAACCAGCACCAAATTTGAGGAGCAGGTAAATGACGTATTTTACAATGTTATTTTTACGTGGGACACGCATGGTAGCAAATAAGTCACCTGTCATGGCGTCCACAAGATGGCCGCCAAAATAATTCTTAAAATTGCTGTAACCCAAGAAGTAATCACCAGATTTGGATAAACCAAGCATTGTTTTATTCGGTTTTTAATGCTCTACCGAAAATGTCCTGAAATTTTACCGTAAATACAATAGTTTTAATTATATTTATATATTATTACAATGTATTGCAATTATAGCACTTTTTGGTATATATCTAATTATTTATACGTAAAATTAACACAATATAGTCGACCTTGGAATCATTTTAAAGCTAGTTTTAAGGCGAATAAATATAATGAAAAAATTAATTAAATAAATTAATTAATCACCGAATTAATTACATTTTAGATAAATTATCCCACTTTTGACATATGTATTGTTATGTATACCTAAAACTCGATCGATCGTCATAAAAATAAATTACTTTACTGACATAATGCCAATGAATCCGAAATGTCATGTCCCGAAACAAAATTCCTATAACTTACCGATTAATTAATAAATTAAATAAAGAATTACTTATATCTCAATAATTGTTATTGTCACTCAATTAACACATACAAAATGCCAACAGAAGTATCAAATATAAACAATGCGTGTATAATTTTAAAAGTTTATAGTCCCAAATTAAGTTCATGCTACTTTACCGTTAATTGAATTAATGAATGAATAAAATTAATTGATTTAATCACCTTTTGTTGTGTAAAATTAACACAGCCAAACTGGGAACCATTTGCAAGCTTATTTTACAGGAAAATAATTTTGTGGGAAATTCAATCAACAGAAAAGTAGCATGAACTTTGTTTTGGGACTATTAATTTTTAAAATTATACTTGCATTGTTTATATTTGATACTTCTGTTGGCATTTTGTATGTGTTAATTGAGTGACAATAACAATTATTGAGATATAAGTAATTCTTCATTTAATTTATTAATTAATCGGTAAGTTATAGGAATTTTGTTTCGGGACATGACAATTCGGATTCATTGGCATTATGTCAGTAAAGTAGTTTATTTTTATGACGATCGATCGAGTTTTAGGTATACATAACAATACATATGTCAAAAGTGGGATTATTTAACTAAAATGTAATTAATTCGGTGATTAATTAATTAAATTAATTAATTTTTTCATTACATTTATTCGCCTTAAAACTAGCTTTAAAATGATTCCAAGATCGACTACATTGTGTTAATTTTACAAAATTTATTGAGATTATTGTCATTTTTTAAAATTAATTGAATTAATTGAATTAATAGGAAAGTGATTGGAATTAATTTTTGGAACTAATTTGTTTTTGGTTCATTGCGGTCATATTGCTCTTGTGTGATACACTACGTGAATTTGGTAAGTGAATAAGAAACTTTTAATTGGGATTTAATTAATGCTTAATTTAATTAATTAATTAATCAAAAAGTTACAGGAATTTCGTTTCGGGACTTTAAATTTTGGATTTATTGGCGTTATTTTAGTATAGTCTGAAAATTTTATGACAATCTAGCGAATTCTACGTATAAATAATTAGATATATACCAAAAAGTGCTATAATTGCAATACATTGTAATAATATATAAATATAATTAAAATGTTGTATTGACGGTAAAATTTCTAATGACATTTTGTAGAGCATTAAAAACCGGATAAAACAAAACTTAGTTTATCCAAATCTGATGATTACTTCTGAGTTACAGCAATTTTAAGAATTATTTTGGCGGCCATCTTGTGGACGCCATGACAGGTGACATATTTGCTCCCATGCGTGTCCCCCGTGAAAATAAATTCTAAAATACGTTTTTTACCTGCTCCTAAATTTTGTGCGGTTTCCGGATTGAATTTTTTTTTACGCTGTTCCACGGATCTATCTTTATGATACGGATGACTTTAAATTTGGGCATGGAATATGGATGATTTTGTCGGCAATGTTTTAGTAAAATCATAGAAAGATAGGTTTAATACTAGAAGGCGATCCCCGGGGATAAAAAAGATCTTATAAAATCAATTGAAAAGACATATTCTTTTTAAAAAATCCCTACAAGAAATACCCTTCAACTAAAAGAGGATCATTATAAGAAAGTTAGAAATCTATCAAAAAGCGATCGTTCTCTCCCCGGGGAGTTTTTGGGGTCTTATTTGGGGATACACCTTTTTTCCCAGTAAGAGACTTGCGGGGAGCTAAAGGGAAATGCGACCCAACGCTGCAGGGGACCAATGGAACCCCAGCTAGAATCTCAAAAATGTGCCAATGGCTAGCTCCTTCAATGAGTGTAATTTTCAATCAAAAATTCATCAGGGTCTTTGCCAATCAATGGAAAGAAGCTAATGGGGTGCCAGTCTTTAAAAAAGGAGACAAACTAATAGGGAAAATTATAGACCTTTTCTTTTACTTCAATAGTGTGAAAATTTGATGGAGAGACTTGTGTCAAATCAAGTGCGTCACCACTTTGAAGTAAACGATCTTTTGAACCCAACCAACAGGTTTTTCCTACCTGGGATTTTGTTTTTACGCCCTGACGGTATGATTGTGATTCTACACAGTAGAAGTTTCCCACAACTAAACAGGTCGTTTGCTTTGCTATTGACGGGGTCTAAGTATTTTACCATTTTCCTCATTGCAGACGCTTTCTAAATTTCTGTGTATGGTTTCAAGGTAATGTTTTTAAAATGGATCAGGTCTTTCTTTCCAATAAAACCCAGTCTGATTTTTCAGGGGCCCACCTCCCCCCGTATTAATATTATTTCCCGTGTGCCACGGGGTTCAGGATAGGCCCTCTCCTGTTCATTATATTTTCTGTCTTCCCACAGTGCGATTCTTCAAAAATGATTCATTTCGCTGATGAACCACCTTTTATAGCCCAATTGCCCAAAGGGAAGATATGATAGATTTCCCAAAAGGTTTTGGGTGTCAATAGAGCGTTGGTGTACATTAAACATGATAAAAATTACTCGATAAATCGCAATACATATTCTAAAGTCTAAAACCCCTTGGTGTGCCGTATAGCCTACAAGGATCCCGGGTTCCAATTTTATTCTATAAAAGGGGTTGGGTATTTTATAACGACAATTTTAAAAGGGGAATGTGCAAATGATTTTGTTTGCAATGAGCAGCTTTCTTTTTGGGGTTGTAAATGGGAGTGTTGGGAGGAGTAGGCAACCCCAAAATAAGAACGGTTCCCTTTACCTTGATAGGCCCCTTTTAAAACTTACGGTATTCCTGCTGGCATCCTACAACTCAGCAAAATATGATAAAGCTAAAACCGAATTCAGAATGGGGGGCCCCCAAATTGATTTTGGGGAAAGGAAATTTTCAATTATGCTATTTCACGGCGTAGTTTTGTGACTTTCCCTTTCCCTTTGGGAAAATTTTTTGAAATCAATGATGGAGATTTTTGGGGAATGTTTAAAAAGGACAAGTTGAGTCGATCCTTCCACAAAATCCATAAGTGTAGACAAACCCCCCTAGAAAAAACAGGGTTTCCCTTTAATACCCCCGGGGGCCAGAACATCGGGTACCAAAAGGGTTTTTTTAATCGATTGTTTCTTTTGTGGAATCTCCTCCCAAGGGTTTTAAAAAGTGATAGATTTTCAACAGGGGTTTTAAAGAGGTTTTTTAATTAGCACTTGGTTTAGATTTTTGTTGATGTGGAAGGTTTTAAGTGTTTTATTAATTTGGGGTTTTGTTTATTTGTATTAAAATTTTAAAGATACGACGTTTTTTAAAGTGGGGTTTTTTTGTCCCCAAGGGTAACGGTAGAAAGTACTACGGGGAAAATGCTTTTTCTTTTACTCTAGCATTCAACTATTTTCTTTATAAAATGGCATTTTTATTTTTAATGATATAAAAAAAATGAATGAAAAAAATATTAAAAAAAAAAAATAAAGCAATTGAAGAGAAAAAGCCACCCCGCAAAAATCAGCTTGTATGAAGGGAGTATTTTTCTCCCCAAACTAGAGGCGAGCTTGGCAAACGTCGTCGGGGGCCATGCCTCCCTTTCCCTCGACGAGCCCCCTTTTACAATGATGACAACAATTTCACCGCAAACGATGACAAAAACAAAGACGCCCCAAAGTGGAACCGCCCCCCCCTTTCCCCCCCTACCCGTGGCTGGTTGACCGATGGGCGCCTCCTCCCCCCTCCCCCGGCTAGGGGTGCATTAGACCTAACGGTTTACGGTTTTTAATCCAATAAACCAAAAAAAAACCAAAACAAACTGAAAAAAAAAAAAAACAAAAAACGAATTACAAGCACTCAAAGCAGGCAAATTTTCCCAGTGCAATGACCATGTGGAGTTAGCTATTATGGATTACCGCATTTGGGTCGAGAGATAAAAAATAAATTTTGTATATGTTGCCTTGCTATCCAACATTTGTAAATTTATAATGTTTGTACACATTAAATGAGTCGGTGCCCCTAAAATCCTGCCCCCCTTAGACCCAAAACGGCTATGCCACTGCCTGGGCAATTTTATAATATAATGTTATGTAGTCACGAGAAAACATAAAAAAAGAGCAGGAGGCTAATTAAAAATCAATAAATAAAGTACAAAAATTAATGCTATTTAAACGGGATTCGGCTCAACCTTGGTACAAAAAATTTTTAAGAATGTCTCGGCTCATGAGCGTAAAAGATGGCTTTGTCTACGTTTAAAAGGGGATTGTATACACTTCGATAAAAATTTTTAGAGGCTCACGAGCCTCAACGTGGGTTGTTACGTTTTAAAAAATGATTTTTACAACCAACTTAATAAAAATTCTAGGATTTATATATTTAGAAATAAAGTCATTGTTGACATGCAAACCAAAAAAAAACATGTGAGCTAAAAGTACACAAACGTTTTTCGCGAAAATAAGTGTGGTGCTATGTTAACATTTCTTTCCCGGGCGGTGTAGTAACGGTTTGAGCACACTTTAGCAATACGGACGTAAAAAGAAACCCATTTTTCTTAGTCTGTAACAAACAACACAACATTTAGGTCATTTTTATTACCCACAACTCAACCAAGTTTAAATGAAGAATACTTGCAAAATGAAACCCAAAACCAACAAAATGTAGGACAATGGTTTTTGACAATATTACTATCATGAAAATTGAAACTACTATCCAGTTTTTTTGGATCAGGAAGCCTGCAAGTTAGTACTGGTTTCGACTAACCGAATCGCTTTTGGGCAGTTGAAACACCGGATGTCTAGGTGCTACTTTCAGTTTTGGATGTAAAGACGTAGCATCTTCCAATGCCCAAAGAGTAAAACAAGAGGGGAAAATAATTAACATAAAACAACGAGACATCGGGAAAGCGCGTAGCAATTGACGTTCCAATTTGGGGGCTTGCCGACTTGCAATTTAAAACCTTTGATATTTATTAAGTCAGCATTTACACATACACAAGTCAATAATTGGATGAGTAAAGAAAGACTTCAATTTCACTGACCCCCCCACCCCCCCAAAAAAAAAAAAGCTCGGGTTTTTTTTTCTTTTTGTCGTTTGTTTGCTCTCTACCCGGCTAAAAGCATCCCAATCTTGATGAAAAAGGGGGAGGCCTTCGAAATCCGAACGTAGACCTCCACATTTCGGGGGAAAATTTTAAGAAAATTTTATTTTTATCGTACTTTTTCATTTTTTTAAATCGATATTTTTGTGAATTTTGGGGCCCAGACCGGGCAAATGGCTGCTCCGATCTTGTGAAACTTTATGGGATGTTGAAATCATAGATTTTTAGATTTTTTTTTTTTTTTTTGAGACAATCGAAGAAAATTTTCTCATAAAAAACCTTTAGGGTTAATAAAATAAATTCGCTCCTCGGTCACTCAACAACTCGTGTCAAAACAATAATTTGTCTTTTGTTATTTTCTGTACAAATGACATTATAAATCTACATACACTGTTGAATATGCACAAATAATTAACATGTTATTAAACGAGACATTAATTAACGTATACAAAATGTTTATTACACATACTAGAATAAATTTGTTCCATAAAGTCTTGTACAAGCGAGATAGGCCTAATCAGCAAAATCAATTAGTGTGATTGTTCATTGTTCAACAATGTTCTCGGTTAATTGCCCCTTTTTCCCGCAGAAATTCTTGGTACAACTCTCAGCTAGATTTCACAAATGAAAATATTATCTAATCAATAAAAATGATATGTTAACATATTCAAAAAGAATCTCTTAATGTTGTTGAATGATTAAAATAAGTCATGCATATCCCATTGATAGACTTGTCAATAGCAGAAGCTAAATATTTTCTGCCTGTATTGGGAATTGAACCCTGGACTTTCTTCAGGGACACTTAACTACTGGACCAGGAGCCACACTGTACGAAAGCAATGAAACTATCAAAACGACATACAATTCAGTAAATGCACTCGCCTGTTGTTGGGTGTGGATGTTGATTACAGAATTCAAGCTGCAGCTGCCGACCTTCACGGAGACTACGTTAAGCAAGGACCTGTAAAAAAAAATTGTTTTTACTACTAGGAAAACGCTAAAGTCCCGCCGCGTTGATGGATGAGCTTTTTAAAGGTTTTAGTTTGCGTGGGATATCTTTACTTTTGCAAGTGCTTTGTTTTGCTGCCTACGCATCGAAGGTGAATGTTGTCAAGTTTCTTTTGTTTCTTGTCAATTGGTATTATTTACCGTAAAAAACTTGTATTAAAAGCTTTATTTCTATGGATTCTGGCTAAATTTTTCCACTTTTTCTTTCAAAAGGTACTACATAACCATAACCTTAATGTCCATGTATAATATGAACGTTGTAGCCCCACCCGTTTGGTCAGAATTGGCCCAAATGGCACGAAAATATCGCACAAAAAGTCAAAAAACGTATATTAAAAGCTTTATTTCTATCGATTCTGGCTAACTTTTTCAACTTTTTCTTTTAGAAAGCAATACATCACCATTACCTTAATGTCCATGTGAAATATGAACGTTGTAGCCCCACCCGTTTGGTCAGAATTGGCCCAAATGGCACGAAAATATCGCACTAAAAATCGAAAAAAAAATCGTAAAAGTACGATATTCATGAGAAATATTTATTCGATTGTACCCAAAAATGTAGCAAGTCTAAGTTCAGAGAAAACGAAGGTCGTGTCAAATTTTCATCAAGATCGCATATGCCGTTTGCCCGGTAGAGAGCGAACAAACAGACGGAAAAAAAAAAAAAAAAAAAAAAAAAAAAAAAAAAAAAAAAACACCGAGCTAATTTTTTTGGGGGGTCGGTGAAATTGAAGTCTTCGCTTCGCTCATCCAACAAAGTTAGGGTGAGTCTCTAGTCTATAGCCTAGGTATTTTACATGCCTCATTTTGCATCGTTGACAGAAAATAAAGCCACCCAAGCAAACCTCATCAGCATGTGGAAACAACAAAGTAGACCTACCAAAAATAAAAATGTAGTATTGCACATTATGAAAATAAACAACGCTAAATGTTACGAGATCTAGGCTTAATACAATTTAACAGATTGCAATTATGCATTTTTATAATATGTTATATAATTAAACTTTCAACTACGGATCAAGGTAAATAAATCTTCTTCTGTTTTGGGGAATGGTCGTGGGGCTCGAAGCCTCTCCCCTGGTAGTTTTAGTGCCTGGTGCGAAGCACCTATAACAAAAAAATCTGATGTGTGCCAGAGTTGGGCGATGGACAGCGTCCTTGCGCTGCATGGTAATTGGTGACAGGCACCGTTGATTTCGGTAAAATACCGCCGGAATTTGAAAATGGCAACAAACTTCTAGGATTTGCATCCGTGGCAGAAAAGTCCCACAAGAGACATCCAAGGAGAGTTATTTTTATCGTCACGGAGGTCTTAGTCGTGGGTCCACTACACCCACTCGACGACGACCGGCGATGAGACGTTGACGAGCCCGCAGAAGCCTTTGCCTGACGACGTGGAGGCAAGAAACGAGGCCCCAGAGCTGCAATGGGGCGCGGGGAATACGTCGTTCTTCTCGGAATAATGTGGGCAAGTGCAGAAACCTGGGGATTTGGTACCGCTTCTAGAGATGCGTAAAAATCTGGCAGCTTGTGCAGCAATGCATTGGTTGACGGTTTGCAGACCGGGGTCAGCGTAAACCTCAGACATTCGTGTCCAGCGAGGGAGAAAAAGGGACACACGAAGGAATCTTGTTTTGCACCATTTGAGTCGGTTGCGGTGGGATGCTGCACATCCTCCCCAGACAGGAGATGCGTATAACGCCGCTGAACGGATTACAGACTTTGGTAGAGGCGGAGCTTGGCCGTTACCAGAAGCTGTGCATTCCGCAGAAGGGGGTACAGAGAGACGATTTTACCGGTTGCCTTCTGAGTTGCTGACCGGATATGTGGGCCCCACGTAAGTTTACGGTCTAAAGTTATGCCCAGGCATCTATTGGTGGGTTTGCCCATGGTATGGCGACATCATTGAGACGTAACCGAGGAGGAGGCCCGTTTTCTAGACCATGAGAAGAGAGTACTTGAAGTCTTCTCCACATTGAGGGCCATGCGTGAATTTGCGTACCAGTCTGAAAAGTAGTGTCAAGGTAACGTTGCCCAAAACCCCGAACTGCGATCCATGGGGACGATTAGTTGACAGAGCCACGAAGTCATCAGCAAACATTGCTGAGGTAACACCTTCCGGCGGAGGTGGCCCATGTCGGTGTGAAGACATTAAATAGAGCAGGGCTCAGCACCGAACCCTGAGGTACTCCGGCAGGCAAGAATTGGGCGCTGTGAGGAGGAGACAGAATTTTTTGATACGTAGAAAGTACGCTCAGTGAGGAAGGATTGAATAAGCAGGACTAGATAATCGGGGAAAACTGAAAGTGTACAAGTTTGTGAATGAGTCAAACATGCCACACACGATCAAATGCCTTGGAGAAGTCAAGGAATACCGCCGCTGACGCACAGCCGCTGTTCCAACCATCTGTTATTTTATCAGTTATCCTCGTTAGCTGTTGTATTGTGGAGTGCTTGCTCGAAATCCAAATTGTTCGTCCGGGAGAACGTTCGAGTCGTCTATGTGACGTTGCAGACGGACTAGGATGAACGCTCCAGCATCTGGATAACACAGACAGGAGGTGATAGGGCGATAGCTGTAGGTCCCGGCAGACTTTCCCGGTTTCAGAAATGTAATGACCTTGGCATTTTTCCAAGAGCTTGGGAAATGTTGAAGTTTAAGAACTGCATTGAAATAGCATTGTATCGTGTTTGCTGCTCGCATTGACAATTGGAGAACAATTGTGCGTGATGCCACCCATCTCCTGGAGCCTTGTTATGTGGAAGGTCCTTTGCAATCTGGAGCAGTTCCTCAAATGTCATCCCGCTCCATCTGGTAGGGGGAGTGGAACGTGGTGAGTTTGTGACCACTGGAGTATTGCTCCTCCACTTGTGGTGTAGAGGCTGTAGGTGGGTTCAAGGTAAATGGGGCCCTCCAGCGAGTCTGCCAGGCCCGTTCGCTTTTTCCACAGAGCTGCATGCCAAGATTTTTTGGTCCCTGAATCGGTGGGTCCGCCTGTGGAATACGTTGTAGGGCAACGAGCCATACGCCAGTAAGATTTAACCGGAGACATCGAGACCCGCTACCGTAGTATCCCAGAGTTCAGATCGGAAGGCCGCAATATCACGTTTGAGAGCTGTGATGCTCTGTTGTAAGCGGTCTTGTCATGGGCAGAGTGAGTGCGTTGCCAGGTACTTTCGTAGGCGATTTTTGAAGGTTACTGAACGGCGAAGTCCTTCTGGCAAATCATACAGGGAAATGTGGCACGAAAAAGAGGTGGGTGTCGGTAGCAATTGCCTCTTGGATCAGTGAAGTGATAGATTCTACCGCTGCATCCACGTCAACCTTAGAAGTTAAAGGTGGCGGATCTTCAGGGAGACCTGCGTCAAGATGAGCGCGGAAAGCATCCCAGTCAGCCTTGTGAAAATCAGGTCGTTGACACGGCGGGGAAAGAAGGAGTCTGTCACCTAGATTGAGGACCACGGGATTGTGGTCTGAAGAGAGAGCTGGGTAGGCCTCAAGGTTGTACGAGCAACGAATGTTGGCCAACAACGCGATGTCAAGGACGTCAGGACGTCCCACGGCTTCACCAAGCGGAAAGTGCGTCGGGTCACTGGACCTGCCACAACGTATGTGCTACGGTCAGCGTGGTCACGCAAGGCGTTTCCTGCTGTTTTGGCGTCAGGGAATTCCAAGACGGATGTTAGAATTAAAGTCCCCCATGAGGACGGTTGGTATGGGGGAGGCAAGTAGGTATCAATGTCAGCCCACATTAAGTCTTGTGGTTGGTCTCTTGTACACTGTATTAAGTCGGAGGTGGCCTCCTGGGGTATGATCCTGGACCCCATCCGCCTCAAGTGGGCTCAAAGGCGGAATAGGTATTTGAAAATGATCGTCCTGTGTACTGATACGAATGGCCGCCCCTCCTGACTGTCGAATGCCCAGGAGCGACCACCCGGTCCTCACGTTTAGACCTTGTGAATTCTCCACTTTCCAAGATACTTGAGGAGCTAACCAGGTTTCCTGTAAAAGTGCTAGATGAATATCATGCTGACGCATGTATAGGAGAAGTTCGGGTGTCTTGGTTTTAATTCCTCCACCAGCATTCCAGGTAAGAAGTGCAATCCGGGGGGGTCTAAGGACCATTGAAGCGTCCTTCCACTAGAGAGGCAATCGTGGTTACCATCATAGATATAATTGGGTCCGTGGTCATGGACGCCAGAGCTTTACAAATATCCAAGATCATACCTAAGTGGCAGAACTCATAGGTGGTGGTGACTCCGTAATGGGTTGCGGAGGAGATCGTCCCAGCTCTGGAAAGGGTTTCGGGGTACAGTCGGGGTGGGAAGCTCTACCATAGTCCTTCCTTCTGATGGTGATGGCTAAAACTGTGAGATCTGGAAAAGACCGTGCACTGTTTTGAGTAGCCCGGACGAGCCTTGGCAGCTGGAAGCGGACGAGCTGTCGGACGCTCTCGTGGAATGGTAGGCTTCAGGTGTTGCGAACGCTACCCGTAGATATGCCGGGCACTTCCTATATGATGCAGGGTGGTCTCCCCCACAGTTTACACACTTTGCGGGCACAAGGGGTGACTTCTTACAGTCGCGACCACGTGTCCTTCAGCACACTTGAAGAGCGAGGGCCAACATTGCAGAATGTAGAGGTTGGTTAAACCTCTGACAGTTGAAGCACATTGTTGGACCCTTTGCACCTTTGTAAGGCTCAACTGTAACACGGGAATGTCCTAGGACACGCAGATCTACCAGCGATGGAGCGTCAGGTGACACCAGAGTCGTCACCACGAACAGGGGTATCGGACGTGCTGTGGACCCGGTCCAGTCATCTGGTTGACCGTACGGATTGCGTATCCTCCGTCGACTAGGTCATTACGGACATCATCAGCTGATTGGCGGGCAGACAATCCCCGTAGGACAAAACGCCTGGTTTTTACCTCACCCGTTGGATATGTGTGGAATTGTACCTTGCGGTCACGTAAGGGGTCGGACAGGGCGCGGAAGTCATCGATAGATTTCACTTTTATAGCAAAAGAATCCACGCGCGACGCGATGTGAATCCATGATCAGCCACAACAGACTTAACAACAGGGGACAAGGTCGCGGTAGCGTTCAAAACCATACACCACTATTGGCGGCGAATGAACCTTTTCGAAGGTGTGACGGTGACGGCAATACACCGTCCATAGCGTCCTGGTTTGGGGTATCATAGCCTGGGGCCTGCGACTCCAGCGAGTCGGGGGGTGGTATCGTCCGTCTCGAGGACGGCAAAACGATTTGAAAGTAGGAATGGTGACTAAAGTCATCCTTAGGCCTGACCATCGTGGAAGCACCCGACGTGCTGGGTTGGTTGGTTACCTTCGACATTTGCGTTGTGCTTCGGGGGACGAAATACGTTTACGCTTAGGCGCCTGGAGGTATTTGTCCAGGTCGTTATCCTACTGAAAATCTCATCCATGGTGAGACTATACTCAAGTTCTCACTGCACTTACCGAACCGGGCACGACATGCGTATCATACACAATAAAATAAAACTTCTCCACACAGAAAATTAAAAAAAAGTAAAAAACTTCAAGAGACAAATGAAGTCCCGCAGAACCAAACAAACATCTATGTATTTTTTAACCATAGATTGGCCTGTCATCAAAAACGTATGTTAAATTGGCACTGGTTCAACACTAAAATGTACCCTAAAACGGCGTTGCGATTACTCACTAAAAGATATCACAGCAAAAACCATCTTGTTAGCAATATGTTACAACAAAATTTTTTTACTAAGAACAACTTTTAAACATGATAAATGTGAAAAATCAACACTTCATATGCGCTCACTGAACTATAATATAGTCATTTATTATAATTTAATTAGGGATTGTGCGGGTACCCGAAAAACGGGTAATTTTCGGGTAGGTAAAATTACCCGACCTCGGGTCGGGCGTCAATTCCTACCCGAAAAAGTCGGGTCGGGTAGAAGTAATAAAGAAACACGCCAATTGCTCCTTTTAAACCTCCCGCTCAGACGCCAAAACGAACAGCTGACGTCGGAGCGGACCAATCGCTACGACGGGGGCCGGCTATGCTATGATGCGTGTCCTTGGCTTTCCGCGCTGTCCCCGCTAAAGTAAAAGGTCCTACTGACCGTCATTTCTCGTCTTCTGGTTATTCAACGCTAATAACGGGATAAAAACAAGTTGAATATTACGTACGTAGGCGAATGGTGAAAAAGAAACAACGCTAACAAACATCGTCTAATGGGCCCAGGCGGCAGGCCTAGAACAAGTCCGATTAGTGCGCATCGTTGCGCGCAGCGGAGCGTTGGGCGGAGTCAGACCGAAAGGCTGGTGCAAAACGCGCGATTTCGTCAGATGCATGGCTGGTACAAACGCATGATGATGATTTCGTCGGCCGGAAGAGAAAAATACGCGATCGCATAGGTTTTTCTTTGGGGTTTTCGTATCGGAAATATTAGAAAACGATCGTACGATATTAATTCCGAGAATAACGAACGATTTATGCAAAGGAAAACGATAATAGCGGGGTTTCACTGTACTAGGCCTAGGCCTAGGCATAGGGCTACTCAAGCAAAAGTTTATAAGACGCCGATTTGGATGTTCTTCGTGTCAATACAGCCCCGAGTGGCTACCTGCAAAAACCCAATGCAAAACTGTTTTGTAGTTTTTTTTTTTTTTTAATGAATTCACAAATTAAAAAAATTTCACTACCCGAGCCCGACCCGAGCCCGAGGGTACTTCAATTACCCGAGCCCGAGGGTACTTTCAATTACCCGACCCGAGTTCAAAAACCACTACCCGCACATCCCTAAATTTAATCTACCTGTTCCATGATAATATAATGTGTAGTATGTATGTATAGTAAAATGTTATAACTAGGCCGCTTTGCAAACGCTTTTCCAGTTGCGTTAATGGATGAGCTTTTATGGTTGATTAATTTTGTCCAATGATGATGGTTCGTGTAGTAATTGTTGTCGTTATTGTCATGTTTTAAAACAAGAGCAATAGAGTCAACCAGTCCATGTCTGCCTTCAACAATTGCAAGGGGACCAACTGCAAGTCTGAAAAAGACCGAGAACCAACATGCGCCTCATCGTGGCCAGCCGCGAAAAGGTCGGGGCGGCGAGTTCATATTGACCAATCATTGCCCTAAAGTACGATTTTTATGACACAATATTTCTTCGATTGCCCCCATAAAACATAAATCTGAATTCAGTGATTTCAAACGTTCCCTTAAATTTTCATCAGATTGGAGTAGCCGTTGCCCGGTCGCGGGTAAACATCACTATAAAATATTTCATTTAAAAATCGAAAAAGTACGATATGCAAGAGAAGAACTTCGATTGGACTTAAAAACTTGGCAGATCTACGTTCAGAGAAATTTTGAAGGTTCTTTTGAAATTTTTATCAAGTTGCATATGCCGTTTGCCCAGTAGAGTGCGAACAAACAGACAAAAAAAATACCTGCGTGCTATTTTTCTCATGGTTAGTGAAATTGAAGTCTTTGCTGTGCTCATCCAATAAAGTAATAAAGTGCTTTCATTTTGTTTGTGCTGCATTTTAACACTGTGGCCAAAGTCACCCTAAGTGATGGTCTGTCTTTGACTAGAGCAGTAATAATAGTTGGGTAGAGGGAACATGGCCCATAGCGCTGCACGGCGGCGGCTGAGGCAAAACATATTGAGGCGGGGCCAACCTCGTGACTGCAGGCAAGAAGTTGTAAAAAAGGCTTTAAAAATAGTTGATACTGACTAAAACGTGCATCTTAATATTTATTTGTCAATTTTTCCCCACACTCGCGAGGTCGGGGAATTTTGTGCGCAACACGAAAAAAAACAGACCAATCTTCTGGGACCCATTTTTTTGGGAGTAATTCTGTTTCACCAATCATAACTCCGCTCCTCCTTGTTATCAAATTTCCGGACTCATATGAGAGCTAAGGGCGACACGCTACTTTTCAGCAAAAATGTTATTTTTGTTTTTACTTACTTAAGTTACTTTAAATTTGGTAACACTTATCTGATGTAAGATCTTTAGACAAAAATTCACAGAAAATTTGAACCCCAATCAGTTACCCCGACTGAGCAATTGACAGGTGAAGGACCAAAGTGGTCCAAGGGGCACCTAATCTTAAGGTAGGCCCAGATCCTGCTGTGAGCAAACCGGTTATGAATTTTAAAACCTAGTCATTGCTACATAGTTAAAGGAAAAATTTCACTGAAATGTTACAATTTTGCTTATTCCCCCCTTTACCTTACAATTAATGTATTAGTACTTACAAGTTTTAATAGGTAGAGTTGTTATTTTATTTCTCTTCTTTGGCTGCGTACCGGTAACGTCTGAAGAGGGTTGTAAAACCCTTTTAAGCCCTAGAACAGAGTGTATGCTTTTAAATTCACTAGTTTTGGGCATTTTTTAAGTAGCTTTGGGAGTAAGATGGAAAGATGCTTACCATAATGATGTCTTGTCTGACCCAGCCATCGTTCTTGATTCTTCTACGTGAAGTTCTTGGTCTAGAAGGTCTGTTCTTCGTGGCGAAGGACCCCTTCCTATCATTAGGTCGTCGAGAGTTTTACAATACCCTGGCAGCAAGCACTACGAGAGAACATGCAGAACAATGGGCACTGCCAGCAGAAAGCCTTCTATCTAGTCCCTGCCTAGTGTGAAAGAGTTTTGGCCCGAGCACATACCCAGCTAAAACAAATTGCATAACTGCCAGGTTAAGAGGACGCAGGCATGCTCATGTTACGCGCATATAAATGCTACAATTTTAGAAATTTTACATAATTGTGTGAAAATGAAAATTATGAAGGCATCTATCATAGCACTTTTTCATTAATTTATAATAGAAAATAAAAACAAAATAAATTCAACTATTAAGTATTTAGAATCTGTCAAAAAAGGTCAAAAACACCCAAATAACTATGCATTTTCTGATAGATCTAGATGATAAATACTGAAAATCTGATATAAAAGGAGAATACAGATGTCCTTTATTATCAAGTATGCCAAGTTTTATTCAGTTTTACTTTTAATGATTAATGGCTGCAGAAAAAAGGAACGTGCCGAACAGCAAATCACGCCTGCTTCCTCTTCATGCATTGTAAAAAACCGTCAGACACTGAATTCCACCACCAACGTTTTTTTTTTCCTACTATGAGAAGTTCTATGAGGGATGTTCAGATGATTTTAGTCGTTTTCGGAGTCTATGGTCAATGGTCCGGGCCAGCGATCTGGGTTGGAATGGCGGAGTGGAAGATGAGACTCCCAAAGTCGCGATCGACATACTAAAGACAGAATAAAATACAAGGCTATATTAAATTGTTAGCTAAATTAATATATATTACATTTAAGGATGCACAATGATAAATTTAAAAAGTATTGATAATCGAAAGGTTTAATACATTATCGAACAATATTGTCGGTAGAGGCTCAATGGATCCCCAGCCACTGCAAGATTATGGGGATTGAAAAGGCAGACTTCTTGGCCAAAAGTGCCACAAAAGCACCGCACCACCACAGCGCCTCTCTCCTTCAAAAATGTCCCAAAAATAAGATCAAATCAACCCCAAAAAAGATCTTCAGGAACACCACAGAAGAGACTTAAACGGGCTAAAGAACTGGTGGACCGAGATCAAGAAAGGGCCAGACAAAGACTGGTCGAGAAAGACGGCCCCCACCCCTTTCCGGCTTGAGCCGGACACGACGTTTGCAACACCACCTGCACCGCTTTTAAATTACCAATGAACCGGCAACCTGTAAACTTTGTAATTAGAAGACCCAAAACAGAGCCGCATCTCTTTAGATGCGCCCGCCTTCAAAAGTGACATTGACTCCCTGCCCCAATGAATGAGCAGGATAGAAAAGAAAGGGAGTCCTATATTGGATAGCGACAGAAAAATGGCTAAAGAACCAACTTCGCACATGATTTTTTTTTTAAAATTTTAAAAAAAAAATCAACAGCCTCCTGAGTGTGGTCAAGATTTTGGATGGAAAACAAAAAGTAAAAACCTAATTTTTCGGTCAGGAATAGTGTGAATTCTTTTTTTTTCTCTCTCTTTTTCCCTTTTTCCTTTTTTTCCTTTTTTTCTTTTCTTTTCATTCTCCACCTTTTTTTTATTTTTATTCATTCATTAAATGCATATAATATCATTCTACGTATTTGTAACCAAAATTCTTGTGTTAAATGCATTGTTGTTGTAATGCTACTATTTCAAATGTTTACGAAAATGTAGTTTATTGTTGTTTCTGCATCTATGTACTAATTAGATTTATTTAGTTGTCCTCCTTTGTAAATCAGTTTTATAACTGAATAGGATAGACGTTAAATAAATAAATAAAATAAATAAATAAATAAAAGCATGTTGTTGCTTGGGTTGATAGTGCCTATAGTAAGTAAGTAAGTAAGTAAGTAAGTAATGTTTTATTCATTTGACTAATACAGAGTAGAAGTATAACACTATCACCTATTCTCTAGAGAGAGAGAGATAGGTGGAGTGAAACGAATAAGGTTATAATAAAATTAAGGTTAACAAATGTTTTTGTTAATACATAGATAAATGTAATAATACAATATGAAACATAAAAAAATGCAATTACATTTACAATGACGCACACAATAATAATAAATACATTGTAAATATTGATATTAATGACAATCAACAAGGTAATTTATTTGGGAGAGCCGTCAGATAGAAACTCATGAAGTGAGTAATAACTGTTTTTAAGCAGAAAGGACTTAAGATTAGATTTGAAAGAATTGTCAGATGGGCATAAGCGAATTTTATTCGGAAGGTTATTATAAATAATTGATGCTAAGTAGTATGGACCTTTAGAGAAAAGGGAAAGATTATGAGAGGAAATGTGAACTAAATTGCTGGAACGTGTAAAGTGATCATGAACAGTTGTGTTTTGCTGGAAGATGTGGGTATTAAGGCGAACAAAAAGAGATGCTGACTGAATCAGGACACATGCTAGTGTTGGGATTTCTAATTGTCGAAAGAGTTCCCGACAAGATCGCTTTCTAGAAGCTCCCGCTATTATCCTGATTGCTCTTTTCTGGAGGATGAAGACTCTTTTTGCATGAGGCAAAAATGTACCATACGAAAGGTGGGAGTGGATAAATGCAAAGTATGTAATAATCAAAATATGAGGTTGGACTATAGTTTTAAGTTTCCTGAGTATATAACACCCACTAAGAATTTTAGATGAAACAATGTTGTTTGACCCGACCAATCCAAAGTCTCTGTTAGGATAATCCTAAAAGTTTAAAATGAAGAAGAGCGAATAATGTGGTTACTCCCATTGGATTAGAGGGCTTGACAGGGGTATATTTTGGGGAAGATATGAAAATTCATGTATACTGTTTTGGGAAGAGATAATGAAAGAATGTTTTGCTGGCAGTACTGAGACATTTGCACAGCCTTTTGATTTAATATCATTGGAAAGCTAGATATATTGTGTTGGGGGCAGTTAGCAGATGACTGAAGTCATCTGCATACTGTAGAAGAAGTCCACCGGTTAGTTGCAGCTGCAGGTCATTAACATGAAGGAGGAAAGCTAAGGGACCTAATATCGAGCCTTGAGGGACTCCTTTAACTAATTTTGAGGATCTGAGAGAACTGTTTTGTTAAATTATTGTCAACAGTGCGGATAGCGACTACTTGTGAGCGTCCAGATAGGTATGATGAAAGCCAACTTTGAGCAATACCTCTGATCCCATAGTACTCCATTTTTGACAGAAACGTCCTGTGATCAATTGAATCAAAGGCCTTGCTAAGATCATAAAATATGCTAACTGCCTGTTCTCCTTTATCAAGGGCGGAATAAACATGTGAGAGGAAACTGAAAAGAGCGGAAGTAGTTGATCTATGTTTAAGGAAACCATGTTGACTTGGTGAAAGAACGTTGTGATGATTGAGATGTGCCATAAGGCGATCATGCATGATGTATTCATAAACTTTAGAAAAAGACGATAAGATTGAGATGGGGCGGTAGTTGTTTTTGTGAGATTTTTTCCCTTTTTTCTTATAGATTGGTATTACCTTTTTTATTTTAAGTTCAGAGGAAAGATACCTGATGAAATAGACTCATTAATAATGTAAGATAGGGGAAGAGATAAAAAGTGGGAGCATTTTGCCAAGAGTGATCCTGGAATTTCATCCAGCCCAGCTGAGTGTCTTGTGCTTAGTTTTTTCAATATAGTTGCCACTTCACTGGGAGTGGTTGGCTTTAGAAAAATGGTTTGAACTGGGCTAGGAACCTTTTTGGGTGATATGTGAGGAGGGTTTAGAATTCCCTGTTGCAATTGCTGGTGGCACATTAATGGTGGTGAAGAAGGTATTTAAAATATTGCCTAATGAAGTTGGGTTTAGATACTAGTTTTCCTTCATGCATTATGGTGATAGCTTCTTTGGATATGGGCGAAGAAGTCTGAGATTTGATTACAGACCAGGCCATTTTAGAGATGTTAGAGGAGTCGGCTATTTTGCGGCTATAAAATTGAAGTTTGATGTCTAATGTTTTTGGCATGAGACTTTTGAGGGCCAAGTATTGCTCTTTACTAACTGATCTATTTTGGGAGTGTTTCAATGATGAGTGAAGATTTCTTAGTGTTTTTCCCTCACAGCGAAGTGCCTGAGTAATCCATGGGTTACCTACTGGTTTCCGAATTTGAATTGTTTTCAGAGGAAAAGCTTCATTGAAGTGAACCAAGAAAGTGGACACAAAAAATGAGTATAAAACATCAGCATCTGCTGTAAATGATAAAGATGACCATTGTTCACCACCTAGCCGTGAGATAAAGTGAGCAATATTTTCATCATTGAAAAAACGTTTTTGAGTCAGATGCTTTGAGTGATAATGGGAGAGGGATAGGTCAAGAAAAAGAGCATGATGGTCGGAAAGCCCTGGATCACGCACTGTGGCAGTGATAAGAGATTCGTCGATGGAGGTAAAAATATTATCAATCAAGGATTACTGGAAAGTGTGACTCTTGTAGGAGATGTGATGGTAGCATACATATGAAAGGAATTAGTAAATCAATTAGTCAGTGCTGGTGGTAGATTGTGTTAAGAGGTCAATATTGTGGTCTCCACAAATTATGTAAGAGGCATTGGGGAATTTCTTTGTTATAAAACACTAGCATTTTCTCTAAGGAGGAGAAAAAAACTTTAGGGTCACTAAGTGGAGATCGATACAAAGATATGATTATAAAATGAGAATTAGAGATGTGCCATGAAGCCCAGAGCATTCAAAAGACTTTTCAATGTTAAGTGTTTAATTTCAGCTATAGGAGAAATGCTAGATGAGGTTTAGCAAATATAGCCACACCTCATGAATAAATGAGGAGCGGCAAAAGATATCAACATTAACATAGTTTGGATACAAAAGGAGTCAATTTCAGAAATTGTAAGCCAGTGCTCTGCTATACAGAGGATATCTGGAGAAGAAGCGCTGAGGAAAAGCTCAAGCTCTTCTATTTTATTCCTTATTGATTGTATATTTAGAAACACTAATTTAGAATGTGTTCTGAGAGGGACCTGTGACGAGGCTATGTTTTGTTTATTCTGGGGGTGGTGCGGGGAAAATCCTGAGAAGACGAGGTGATAGCTTTTTGACTTAGTTTTTGTTTGTTTGCTAAAATAGGGGCTGCCATGTTTGGCCTTGCTGATGACCGTGTGAGAATGGGGTCACGCTGGAAGCTAAGGCTAGGCTTACCCCTTGGGGTTTTAGTACTAGCTTTTAGTTTTGCTTTACATGGATTGACTGGTGAAGTTGGTTCTGAAGATGAAGGTTTCGGCTTTACAGTTGTTGAGTCGACTCTTCTATTCGTAAAAATATAGATGATGAGTGATGTGTGCTAGCAGGGTCGACGTAGAGTTCACGCCGGGGTCAACAGATGAGTGCATCATGAATGGTAGTTGCTTTGCACATCCTCATTAAGTTCTGATTGGAGTCGGAACTCCAAACTCACTGGACAGCTGCGTAAACCTTCTTGCATTCTTGGAACTTGGAGCTTATTTGAGGTTGTTTTTGGGAGTTAAACATTTTGTGCTCTGATTACTTGTCGTTTGCCTTGGTTTTGGTGCTGCTTTCTTTTTGACTGTATGTAATAAACGTTAAGGCTGGTTTAGTGTTAAGTAGGAAAAGTTTGATAGGATGCTAGGAGCCAACAGTTTAACCTACCTTCAAAGAGTTTTGATGGCTGTGTAGAGTTGAAGGTCACATAGATGTATACACAAATACATACTTGTTTAACCGTGGCTTTATAGTAGGCAACTATGACAGTGTTATGTTAGTACTTAAGATAGAAATTAAAAAAGGACTACTCCAGGTTTGATCCCCCGGTGTAGTTACTTTTTTAATTACTGTCCAAAGTACTAATAGGCCTACATACATATCTATGTGACCTTTAACTCTACACATTAATTGAAATAGGCTATAAATTAAATAATCTAATTTATACAAATACTGTTATAGGTATAGTATATTTCCTATACTATACTTAAATATTATGTTTATAAACACTAATCCTAGTAATTTGCTTTCTAACAGTAATTATAAGGAATATGCACTGTGAATATAAAATGTCAATATTCTGTATCCGAGCAGAAGAGCTCGAAACATGAATTAATTAAAAAATACAAAACAAATACATACCCAACCTTAAGGAAGTGTAACTCCAGCCTCCATCAATCTTTCCCACCCAACACTGAAGCATTTTTTTTATCATCACACAAGCATGTTAA